>CAKNXH010062127.1:114146-129668 GCA_932178445.1 Andricus quercusramuli
TGAGAGATTGATGGGAGATTGATAGAAGTTGAATGGGTGTTGGATGTAATTTGGGTGATAGATTCATGAGAGTTGGATGTGAGTTGGATCTGAGTTGGATATGAGTTGGATGGGACTTGAATGAGAGATTGATGGGAGTTTGATAGAAGTTGAATGGGTGTAGGATGTGAGTTGGGTGAGAGTTGTATGAGAGTTGGATGTGAGTTGGATGTGAGTTGGATTGAGGTTAGATGGGAGAGTAAGAGGGGAAGGTGAAACATAAAATATTTGAAAAGGCTATGAAATCCTTATTTTTATGCGCATGTCACCTACTCTTACGAATTTTTTTTCTGACCAGATTGCTGAAGCAATAACATTGCTTCTTTCTTTCAAGTTTCAATATAAGCTCAAGATGAATTAATTATGGTGGAGCAATAAACAGCCAACGCTGAGTCCTCGACACGAAATTCACGAAATTCTCTTATCTCGTTCTTTTTCTTCTCTTCATTCCACTTGCACGTTCTCTTTATTTCCCTCTTAAATTAGTTGTCTCACTCTCGTGCGGTGTCGCTGATGAAAAATGCTCTCGGGGCTGCTACTGCATAAGCTTCGAGTCCTTGATACAACTGGAAATAATGAAATATACACAGTACTGGCATCGAAACGTACATATATTTAAATAACTGTGATACGCGTGTTTTTTTTCGTCGGAACCTGAGGATGACCTCAGAGTTGAAGATTTTGTAATGAAACAGGATGTACTCTGAGAAAAAAATATCTTGGATCAAAGAAAATTTACTTGATTCAAAGAAATTATCGTGCGGAATGCGGCATATAAAACATTTCCTCGAGACAAACAAATGGTTTTGTATAAACCAAAAGTGTGAAATTATTTAAGCAAATTAATTATTTGTTATTATATATTTTGAAGACATAAGCACGTGATAATTATTCTTTATATTGAATTTAATAAAAAAAAGATTTTCTCCTTTCGCTCCGCTGGGATTCGAACGCCATGTCAACTAATTGCCGGTCAAGTGCTCTAACTACTAAGCTACTAGAGAGATCGGAAGAAGAATCCTTTTTTGGAAACACTAGGAAAAATTAATTATTTATTCTTAATAAAAAAATTCAAAACGCGAAAGTGTGGCAAGTGTTACTCCTGCAATCTGGCGTACACTTGATCTGCAATCTTTTACAATCCCTTGTTATTCCCCTTACGAAAAAATATTATAAGAAATTCAGATTAGGTCTATAATGATTTTCCTATAATGAATTCCTTAAAATTTTTCCAAAATAAAGAAAAATCATTGTAGAAAATCATGATAATGAAATAATTATCAGAAAATCAGTATAGGAATGAAGAATAGTATAATATTGGAAGAATTGATGCAGAAAAAAAAGGAAGCACAAAGGAATGATTTATTTACATATTTAATTAAGGATTTCAAAAAATTTCATGGAATTCCAGAGAATTGCCTGCAAATAGTTTTGTTACTGAATCTATAATGCATTCCAATTGGAATGCATAATATTGCGCAATACACTTGACTGAGTATTCGCGCACTGCGGCCCTTCTGAAGTGATTTGTTCCGGATGGAGAGATGGGGTCCTTCACTCGTGTACGTAATTTTTGCAAGTTCGCAAAAACTTTCTCCTGAAGATTATCTTTTTAGTGATACATTTGATGATTTGATTGAAAATTTAACAATTTTTTGAAAAATACATTTTTTTCGCAAATTCAACTGTTTTGTTGAAAATTCTTCTTTTTGGACTGAAAATTCAATTCTTCTCGTATAATATTAACCTTTTGTTTAAAATTCATGTTTTGTTGCTGATAAGTCAACTGAAATCTTCTTTTGGATGAAAAATATTTTTTTTTAAATTTTTCTTCTAAGTGTAAATGTTCATCTTTTTTTTAGTGAAAATATTGTATCTTTCTTGGATAAAATGCAACTCTTTGGTTGCAAATTCAACAATCTTGGTACAAAATCATACTTTTTGGTTGAAAATTCTGCTCTTTTGTTGAAGATTTAACTATTTTGTAGAAAATTTAGTTTTTGGATAAATCTAATATTTTGGTGTTCAAAAAAAAAAACTGGTTGAAAAAAATCGTCTTTTTGGATGAAAAATTCAATTTTGTTCGTAGAAGCTTATTTCTTGTTAAAAAATTCATATTTCGATCTTGAAACATCAGCTGTAATCTTTTCAGGATGGAAATTCAACTAATTTAAAATTTTTTTTTTTTTTTTAATGAAAATTCATCTGTTTTAAGAAAAATTTCATCTTTTTCGGATAGAAACGAAACTATTATGTAGAGAATACAAAAATTTTGTTAAAAAAGTCATTCTTTTTGAGTAAAAATTCGTCGTTTTGGATTGAAAATTCAATTTTTTTTTTGTAGAAACTTGTAGCTTGGTTGAAAATTCATATTTTCATCGCGAAGAGTGAACTAAAATCTTTTTTAACAGAAAATTCAACTGTTTTTGTTAATTTATTTTTTTGATTGACAAATTCATCCGCTTTGGTAAAAATTTTTCTTTTTTATGGAAATGCAACTTTTTGGTTAAAAATTCTTCTTTTCATGAGTATTTAACTATTTTGTTTGAAAGATTTGGTGTTGAAGAGAGAACTGAAATCTTCTGGATGAAGATTTAACTATTTTTTCTCAAACTTGTTTTTTTTTAAAATTAAGAATTCATTTGTTTTAAGAGAAATTTTATCTTTTTTGGATGAAAATGCAACAGTTTGGTTGAGAATAAAACTATTTTGTTAGAAAGTCATACTTTCGGTTGAAAATTTTACTGTTTTGTCGAAAATTTGACTATTTCGTAGAAAATTTACTTTTTGCTTAAAATCCATATTTTGATGTTAAAAAATAAACTGAAAGCTTTTCTGGATGAAATTTCATCTTGATAAAAATGTGTCCTTTTTTTTATTAAAAATTCATCTGTTTTAGTAAAAGTTGCATCTTGAAAAGTCAATTGGGTCTTTTTTTGATGAAAATTCAACTATTTTTCCAAAATTTGTTTTCTTTTTAAATAAAAATTCATCTGTTTTAAAAAAAATTTCATCTTTTCTGGATGAAAATGAAACTATTTTGTTTGAAAGATTTGGCTGAATCACTTTGTTAAAAAATCATTTTTTTTTTTGGAGAGGTATATTTTTTGTTGAAAATTCATCTTTTTGGTTGAAAGTTGAACTATTTTGTTGAAAATTATTCTTTTTGAATTGAAAATTCAACTACTTGGGTAAAATTTAAACTACATTGTTAAAAATGTATTTTTTGATTGAAAATCTTTGGTCTTTGGTTGATAATTTAACTGTTTAGTGGAAAAGTCTTTTTTTTGAATTAATTGTTTAACTGAAAATGTAACTTTTCCCTTTTGATCAAATCTAACTATTTCTATTGAAATTTCTTCTTTTTTGTTGAACCAAAAAGTTTCGTGAAAAAATAATTTCTAAGAAGCCATATTTTTTGTTCGTAAATTCAATTTTTGTAGCGAAAATTCGTCATTTGGCTTGAAGGTTCCACAATTTAGGTAAAATTTTCTTTCTTTAGTGCAAAAGTTTCTATTTGTTGAAAATTCGTTTTTTTCATTTCAAAAAACTTTCTTTTTATATAAATTTCATTTTTTTTTATTGAAATATAAATTATGACATTTTTTGTTAGGAATTTATCTTTTTAGGTTCAAAAATCAAGTACGTTTTTAAAAAGCCATTTTTTATAGTAGAAAATACATTCTTTTGATCAAAATAAATTAATAAATCTAAATATTTTAAATTTGTATCTGAAATGCTGTTTTATTCCTTGTATAAACAATTCTTTGTTAAAAGTATTTCAAGATTAAAATGCTGATATATGAATATTAATGATCAAGAAAACTGAAAAATTAGACAAGGAAAAATAAGGAAATTTTGAAAATGCGATTCTCAAAAAAATGATTTTTCGAAACTGAAAATTAGAGTTGAGAGGGGTGGGGGAGGGGTCTCAGAGAGGGCCTATAATTCGTTAGGTAATTCAAGTACGGCCCCTTAATTACAAATGTCTTTATGAACATTCGAATATAAATGTTTAAACAAATTTTTTTAAATATTTAAAAATATTTAACGAATTTGTATATGGTGGAATGGACGAATGTGCTGATTTATATAACTCCGGTGTGAAGAGGTTTTACATTCGAGTTCCTGTGTACCAGATCCAGCTCGCTCGTGCCATTGACCGCCAACTCCCCCACAATCATGGCCACTACTCGGATCTCCTACAGCTATATGTATAATATTCATGTATGTGTGCATGTGTTTGTGTGTGTATGCATACGAAATGGTTGCGATTTTGATGTTCTTGTCCTTTTTGAGATTAATATCAATCCGCGATGTTGAATGACGATTTTATTTATTTGTTCTTTTAAATATAAATAAATTGATTTAATGCAACAATTATTCAATAATACCGGTTTTCACAGTACATCGACTGAGGCAAGTTTCGTTTGAATCCAGACAAATTCTACTGGATTGAAGGAAAGAAGATTTCAGTTGTAAAAATATATGATAATTATTATTATTATTATTATTGTTATTATTATACCATTAAGCCATCTCCATTTTGGGGTAGGCGTGACTTGCTCGGTTGGAAAATAGTAAATAGGTATATGGGTATAAAGTAGATAATATATAAGATAATTTATTATTATAATTTATTATTTTTATTTATTTCTTATAATATATACCGGGACAGCCATGTGCATACTGCATACCATAAAAAAAAACCAAGACTAACCAGAAATACCTGAGAAATTCATTTTTATAATAATCATGTATGGAAAACTGAAGAAAAAAAATAATGATGATAAAAATTAATAATTTATTTTCAGGAATTTTATATATAAACTTCAGTATTGGACGTTGAATAGTATTCTGAATTTGATTTTAATCTATGTTAAAATTCTTGAATTTCAATAATAATAATATATCCTATCTGAAAAAAGTAGTGTAACCATATGTCTCGAAAAACACGCCATAAGTGTTGTTGGAAACCTGATTGGCTTTTCATTACTTAAAATTGTTTCATATTTTAAATTTTAAACTTCATCAAGACTCTTAATTTACAACTATTTTAAGGTTTGTGAGAATTCTAGACAAAAAGTCGGTATTTTTGAACAAAAATAATTATAATTTTTATTTTATTAAAAAAATGTAGGTTTGATGGAAGAATCAGAATCTTAAACAGTTTTTGGTTTTATTATGGACCAAATCCATTTCAAATCAGGCAGGTTTTACACTTGAAGTTGCAGAATCTCTCGGGGACAAAATATGTTGTTTTTTAGAGGAAATTAGGCGATACGTATTTTTGCGATTTGTGAAGAAAATTTTTTTGGAGAGTTATACGTATTTGAATTTTTAGCTCTGTTTTTCAAAAAAACCCTAATTTTTTCTTTAAACTTATAAGGTTAATTGTCAAATTTAAGGCAAACTTGAAGTCCCAGTAATATAACATTAACTTAGAAAATTGTGCTGATTTTTTTTTAAATTTAATAAACACTTATTATCATCCTCTACAAAATGGTCAGTTCTTTTTTTTCATTTCTGTTTCTATTCACTTTAATTTAACATAAGAACACCCCAAACGTCATTACTGTACGGCGTCTCAACCTCACTTTACACAAGGATAAACTGATTAATGTATACACATTTTTTAAGTCAAATAAATGATATCGTGAAAGCCTTGAAGTCTGTCACTCAATTTTTGCCATTTCAGACGTCATTACCGTACATCTTTTTTTTCAGTAAAATATTGTAGTTACAGTGGAGTAATAAATACAGAAATATTAGGCGTATCGTTTAATACAAGATTTTATAAAATTGAGCTTCAAATATTAACTCTCTTTTTTGAGAATCCGATATTAAAACTGAAAAGTGCATCTTGACAACAAAAACGTCATTCCCGTACGTGCGTTAAAAACCATTTTCGGGGTGAAAAAAAATTATAAAAACCATTCCGTTACTTGCTTGGCGGTGTTTTCTTTCATAAGTAGGTGACTTTTTATAATTAAAATCTGTTATTGTTTTATAAACATCGAAAAAAGTTCAAATTTAACATGTTTTTCGCATCATTGCCGTACGATACAATAGAACAGCGTAAGACTGATTATATGCGCGTGCACAATTATTTCTTATTTTCATAACTGCCCCTTTTGGATAAAAAATTTTTACATGTGATAAAAGATCAATTTCCGTTATGAAATATTTAATTCCTAATAATAATATGATTGCCACTGTAGGTGCTAAAATTTGCCTACAATTTGACAATTACCCATATAACTTTTTACCTAATTGAGCCAAAAATTCAAATACGCATAACTTTGCAAAAATTTTATTTTCACAAATCGCAAAAATACGTATCGCCTAATTTCTTCTAAAAACCAACATATATTGTCCCCGAGAGATTCTGCAATTTCAAGTGTAGAACCTGCCTGATTTGAAATGGATTCGGTCTAATGTTAATTTGTTTCTCGACGGAAATTGGTATTTTTAAACGAAAATCACTATAATTAAAACAAGATTCTCAATTTATGAACAGTGTTAAGTTATATGCACGTTTCAAACAGGAATACAATTATTTTTGTTTGAAACAAAAACTTAGGTTTAAAGGAAGTTTCACAATCTTGAACAGTTTTTTATTTTGTTATGTTTATTTTTCTTCAACGAAATTTTGTATTTTTGAACAGAAATCACTATAATGCGAATAAGATTTTCAATTATTGAACAATTCAAAATTGTATCAAAGTAATAAACCAGAAACTGTTTATTATAAACAAAATACATTAGGCTTATAGGAAGATTCACAATCCTAAACAGTTTTTTTGTTCGTTACGTTAATTTTTTTTTAAACGAAAATTGTTATTTTAAAACAAATATCACTATATAATTCGAACAAGGTTTTAAATTTTTGAACAAATTTCAAGTCGTATTCACGTTTTAAACTAGAAACTGGTTATTTTGAACAAAATGCATTAGATTTAAAGGAAGATTTACAATCCTTAACTGTTCTTTGGTTTGTTATGTACATTTTTTTTTCAAAAGGAACTGGTATTTTCAAACAAAAATCACCATAATTGAAACAAGATTCTCAATTTCTGAACAGTGTTAAGTTATATTCACGTTGAAAAAAAACCTTAGGTTTTGAAGGAAAATTCACAATCCCAATCCGTTTTTTGTTTTGTTATGTTAATTTTTTTCAACGGAAATTGGTATTTTTGTACAAAAACCACTATAATGCGAACAAGATTTTCAATCTTTTGACAAGTCGAGATTGTATTAAAGTAATAAACCAGAAATTGTTTATTTTGAACAAAATAGATCAGGTTCAAAAGAAGATTCCCAATATCAAACAATTTTTTTTTTGTTATGTTAATTTTTCTTCAACAAAAATTGGTATTTTTGGACAAAAATCACTATAATGGGAACAAGATTTTCAATTTTTGAACAATTTCAAATTGTATTAAAGTATTACACCAGAAATTGATTATCAAACAAAAGAAGATTATGTTTGAAGGAAGATTCACTATCTTAAACAGTCTTTTGTCTTGTTATGTTAATTTTTTTTTTATGGAAATTGGTATTTTTAAACAAAAATCACTATAATTGAAACAAAATTCTCAATTTTAAAACAGTGTCAAGTTATGTTCATACATACACAGGAAATCGATTATTTAAATTTAAAAAGAAACCTCAGGTTTGAAGGAAGATTCACAATCTTAAACAGTTTTTTATTTTGTTATGTTAATTTTTTTCCCGACGGAACTTGGTATTTTTAAACGAAAATCAATATTATTCGAACTAGAGTTTCAATTTTTGAACAGTTTCAAATTGTATTCACGTTTTAAACCAGAAATTGGTTATCTTAAACAAAATAGATTAGCTTTAAAAGAAGATTCACAATCTTAAACAATCTTTTTTCTTGTTATGTTAATTTTTTTTCGATGGAAAGTGGTATTTTTAAACAAAAATCACTATAATTGAAGCAAGATTTTCAATTTCTGAACAGTGTTTAGTTATATTCACGTTTTAAATAGGAAATCAATTATTTCAGTTTGAAAAAAACCTTAGGTTTGAAAGAAGATTCAGAATCCTAAACAGTTTTTTGTTTTGTTATGTTTATTCTTCTTCAACGAAAATTGGTATTTTTGGACAAAACCCACTATAACGCGAACAAGAGTTTCAATTTTTGAACAATCCGAAATTGTATCAAACTAATAAGCCAAAAATTGTTTATTTTGAACAAAAATAGATCAGGTCTAAAGGAAGATTCCCAATATCAAACAGTTTTTTGTTTCGTTATGTCAATCTTTTTTCGACGGAAAATGGTATTTTTAAACAAAAATCACTATAATTCGAACAAGATTTTCAAGTTTTGAACAATTTCAAACTGTATTCAAGTATCATACCAGAAATTGGTATCTTAAACAAAATAGATTAGGTTTAAAGCGAGGTTTAAAGGAAGATTCACAATCTTAAACAGTTTTTTGTTTTTTATGTTCATTTTTCTTCAACAAAAATTGGTATTTTTGGACAAAACCCACTATAATTCGAACAAGAATTTCAATTTTGGAACAATTTCAAATTATATCCAAGTATCCAACCAGAAATTGGTTATCTTAAACAAAATATATTAGGTTTAAAGGACGATTCACTATCTTAAACATTCTTTTCTCTTGTTATGTCATTTTTTTTCGACGGAAATTTGTATTTTTAAACAAAAATCACTATAATTGAAACAAGATTCTCAATTTTAGAAGAATGTTAAGTTATATTCACGTTTTAAACAGGAAATCGATTATTTTAGTTTGGAAAAAAACCTTAGGTTTAAATGAAGATTCACAATCTTAAAGAGTTTTTTATTTCATTACGTTAATTTTTTTCTCGACGGAAATTGGTATTTTTGAACAAAAATCAATATTATTTGAACAAGAGTTTCAATTTTTGAACAGTTTCAAGTTGTATTCACGTTTTAAACCAGAAATCGGTTATTTAAAATAAGAAAAACCTTAGGCTTGACGGAAGATTCACAATCTTAATCAGTTTCCTGTTTTGTTATTTAAAATTTTTTTCAACAGAAACTGGGATTTTTAAACAAAAATCACTATAATTGAAACAAGATTCTTAATTTTAGAACAATGTTAAGTTATATTCACGTTTTAAACAGGAAATCGATTATTTTAGTTTGAAAAAAAACCTTAGGTTTGAATGAAGATTCACAATCTTAAACAGCTTTTCGTTTTGTTATGTTAATTTTTCTTCAACAAACATTTGTATTTTTGGACAAAAACCACTATAATGCGAACAAGATTTTCAATTTTGGTACAATTTCAAATTGTATTCAAGTATTCAACAAGAAATTGGTTATCTTAAACTAAATAGATTAGTTTCAAAGGAAGATTCAGAATCTTAAACAGTTGTTGGTTTTATTATGTTAATTTTTTTCAACGGAAATTGGTATTTTTAAACAAAAATCACTATAGTTCGATCAAGATTTTTAATTTCAGAACAGTTTAAAGTTGTATTTACATTTTAAACCAGAAATTATTTATTAAAAAGAAAATACATCAATTTTTAAATGAAGATTCACAATCTTAAACAGTTTTTTGTTTTGTTATGTTACCATTTTTCAACGAAAATTGGTATTTAAAAAAAAAATGACTGTAATTCAAAAAAATTTTCAATTTATGACGAGTTTCAAGTTATCTGACGATTCAAACTAGAAATTGGTTATTTTAAACAAAATACATTAGACTTAGAGGAAGATTCACAATCCTAAACAGTTTTTTTGTTTGTTACGTTAATTTTTTTAAAACAAAAATTGTTATTTTAAAACAAAAATCACTATAATTGAAACAAGATTCTCAAATTCTGAACAGTGTTAAGTTATATTCACGTTTTAAACAGGAAATCTATTATTCTAGTTTGATAAAAAACCTTAAGTTTGAAGGAAGATTCAGAATCTTAAACAGTTTTTTGTTTTGTTATGTTTATTTTTCTTCAACGGTAATTAGTATTTTTGGACAAAGACCGCTATAATTCGAACAAGATTTTTAATTTTTGAACAATTTCCAATTGTCTTCAACTATTATACCAGAAATTAGTTATCTTAAACAAAATAGATTAGGTTCAAAGAAAGATTCACTATCTTCAATGAAGATTCTAATCTAAAAAAAAAATTTGTTTTGTTATGTTAATTTTTCTTTAAAGGAAATTAGTATTTTTGGACCAAAACCACTATAATTCGAACCAAATTTTCAATTTTTTAACAATTTCAAGTTGTATTCAAGCATTAGACTAGACATTTGTTATTTTAAACAAAATAGATTAGGTTTAAAGGAAGATTCAGAATCTTAAACAGTTTTTTGTTTTATTATGTTGATTTTTTTTATGCAAACATCAACTTTTTCTCATTTTCGTAGAAAATCGAGTTAAAAATGGATAAAAAAGATGGTTCAAAATTAAACTTTTTTGTTAAAAATTCACCTTTACAAATTAAAAATTCAAATTTTCATGGGTAAATCGTCTTATTGGTTTGAAATTTCAACAATTTGGTTGCCATTTTTTTCCTAATCGATTGAAAATATTTTTTATTAAAAATTCATATTTTTTGGTTGAAAGCTTAAGTACTTGGTTGAAGGTTGAACTTATGTGTTCAAAATTAATTTTTGTTATTAAAAATTATTTATTCCAGTTTGAATTTTATCTTTTTGGTCAAAACTCAACTGCTTTTTAGAAATATCGTCTTTATGAGAAGAAAATTTATATCTTCGGGAAAATTCATATCGTTGAATAAAAAATCCAAAAGTTTGTATAAAAATCGACTTTTTGGCTTGAAAATTACGAAATTTGGTCTTAATTTTTTTCTTAGTTGACTAAAAATTCTTTATCAATGGAAAATTTAACTACTTTGTTCAAAATTTATCGTCTTTCCTTGATATAAATGTTTTATGTAAAATTAAAATCTTTTTTTCGTCGAAATAACAAACATCACATTTTGGTTTAAAAATTCATATTTTTTTATTGAAAATTTAAGTCCTTGGTCGGAAACTAAACTACTGTGATAAAAATTTAGTTCAAAAATTTAATTCAAGTTTTTTCTTGAAATAGGGTCTTTATGGGATGAAAATTCTACTCTTTTGGTAGGAAATTCACATTTTTGGGTTAAAATCTTTGAGTCTTCAAGACTGCATTTTAAAACTCTTCAAATTGAAAATAATTAAATCGAAAATATAATAATAAAATAATCGAAATAATATTGTTAGGAAATTATTTTCCTTGTATTTATATTTGTGTTTCTTTTTTTTTTTTTTTTTTTAAAATCATCTTTTTTGAATGAAAATTCAACTATTTTTTTCTTAAATTTGTCTTTTTAATTGAAAAATTCATCCATTTGGTCAAAAATGCAACAATTTTGTTAAAGAGATCCTTTTTGTTTGAAAATTCAACTATTTTGTTGAAAATTGATCTTTTTTCATTGAAAATTCACTTGCGTGAGTAAAAGTTGAATTTCTTCGTTGAAAATAAATTTTTTTGGGTTTCTTTTGTTTTCTGCTTTGGTTGAAAATTCAACTATTTATTTGAAAAATCATTTGTTTTCTGGAAATTTATATTTTCTGTTCGAAAATTTCATTATGATACAGAAAATTCGTCTTTTGGCTTGAAACTTCAACAGTTTAGATGAACTTTTTTTCTTTCAAGACTAAAAAGCTTTATTTATTGAAAATTTCTCTTCTTGGTTATAAAATTCTCTTTTTTAATGAAATTAAATCTGTTTTGGTTAGAATATCAACTATTACACTTTTTTTGTTCAGAATTCATCTTTTTAGGTAGTGAGAGCACCGACCGGCAATCGGAAGACCTGGGGTTCGATTCCCAGCGGAGCAAAAGGAGATGATCTTTTTTTAGGAAGAAAATTAAATAATATTACACATTGAATAAGTAAAACTTGGGTTACAGGTGGAAAATTTCTCGAATTGAACCCGATTTTCAGATATGACGTTTTTATTTTCTTTTGTCATCTGGCACTATTGTGAAGTGAAGACATGCTTTGATCCCGAAGGACTTGACACTCAATTCGAAGAAGATAAATGAACTAGGCTTATATCTTATCTGTATGCCGATGGATTTCTAAAGAGAGTGTTCTATTTCTATTACATCGCTTCGCTCACAGGCATGAAACCTGTCGGACATAATGGACATAAATCAAAAGTTGTGGCACGCTTTTTGGTATTACTCTTATCTCTAAGACATTTATATGGATCCGAAGCAATCTTTGTCCGAAAAAGAAAAAATTATAGGAATATAAATTTAAACAAATATATTATACAAGCAGTCTTGAAACATACTAAAATTTTAATAAATGATCTTATTTTGTCGACCAGGGTAATTAAATAATTAATTTCTGATGTTAGATATTGTCGATTACTGGACAAATAATTTTCTGAAGAGAAAAAATCTGCCTCAGCCCGGATTCGAACCGGGAACGCCACTATCCATGAGTGGAGCGTTAACCAATTACGCCACCGAGACCAACGTTTTTTTTTCTCGTTTCACATTAAATTATTCTGATTCGGTGAAATTTATTCAGATTAGAATTAGAAATTCTACAGCCACCGAGGCTGTAGCTGTAGAAATAGACCAATTTTTCATAGAATAGAGAAATTTTCAACCCGAATTCACTTTGAATCATTTTTATGAAAAAGCTTAACTATGAAACTGATTTTCAAAATACACTGGAATCTCGATTTATGCAACACGACTGATGCAACTCATGCGCTAAGAGTGCGTTCCTTATGCTGTTTGTCACGCTTGAATGAGCATCGCCTCTCGGCCCCGCGGCTGCCTTCATCACAAAACTGCGAAAGACATCAGGTCCCCAAACGTACAAAAAGAGTTAACTAAAATCGAGGTTCCAGTGTACAATAAATGGCCATAATTTCCGTCATTATTATTTGATATTTGAAATTCTTACGACTACAAAACTCTCATTCAATACAATTTTTTGTAACAAAAAGAATGCTTCTTACTCTGCTGGGATTCGAAAGGTCCTGGACTCGAATCCCAGCAGAGTTGAAAAGTTTTTTTATACAGAAACTTTAATTTAATATCTTATTTAAAAAATGCCCACTTGTCTTGATGGCGTAATGGAAATACAATCGCCAATGAAATTTACAAACATTGCTAATTTACTGCCCTTCACAGAAAGTAGGACGAATAAATTAACATGGCGGAAAACATGTCGCGTATAGATATAATCAAGTGTTGCAATCCCTATTACGTGCGTGTGGAGGAGGCATAATAGATTTGCATCTCTATTCGCGGGATGAAAATGAAACTTTGTTCCCACCCTCACTCAAAAGGGTGAGAAATTGTTATCCATTGCCAAGTTCTAAGTTTCTCATATGTTCTCAACAAAGACAATTGAACAATATCTTAGCACGAGTGAGTAAATTATAGTTGGGTCACAATGAATGTCATTAGGACTTATCTATATATATTAACCTTTCGGAACCTTTGATTATCATCATTTTTATTTTACAGAGAGAATCAGAGATGCAAAAGTCGCTGCGACCAAAATGGTAAGTATTACGAAACGACGATTTATTCTAAATATTATCCTCACTTTTCCTACTTCCCCTATTCTCATTTCCCCTCCCTTGATTTCCCTCACAACATAAAATCACTTCCAATCATTTCTCCTACTTCCCCTCACTTCCCCTATTTCTACTTCCTAATTTCCCCTCACTTCCCCTACTTTACCCAATTCCCCTTTCCTTATTTCCCCTCATTTATCCACTCCTTCCTTCCCCTCGATTTCCCTTATTTGCCCTACTTTCCTTCCCTTTATATTTTCCACATCTCCCCCACTACTTCTACCCCCCCCCCTATTTCTTCTCATTCTTCCCACTCCCCCTACAGTCGTTTCCCCTTTCTTTCTCTACTTCCCCCAACTTCCCCCCAGTTCTCCCTCTTTTCCCCAACTTTCCTATCTTCATTTTCCCTCACTTCCTTACGTCATCTCTCCTCATTCACCATACTTTTCCCTGGATTGCCTTACTTTCCTACCTCTCCCTTCCGATCACTTTTCCTACTCTCCAACCCCTAACTTTTCCCCGCTACCCCTACATTCACTTTCCTCACAACCCAACATCCCTTGCAATCATTTCTCTTACTTTTCCTCATATCCACTACTTCTCTTTAATTTCTCCTCCATTCCCCTAACTTCCCTTCCTTCATTTTCCCTCCCTTCATTTTTCTCAAACTTCACGATCACTTCCAATTATTTCTCCTCCTCCCACTCAGTGCCCCTACTTCTCCTCCCTAATTTCCCCTCCATTTCCTTTCCTTATTTCCTCTCATTTCTCCTCCTTTTTCCCCCTTGATTCAGCTCCAATCATGTCCCCACACTTTCCGTAATTTCCCGTACTTTACATGCCTTAATTTTTCCTCATTTCCCATATATTGCCGCCCTAATTGTTCTCATTTCTCCTACTCTCCTTCCAGTCGTTCCCCTTACTTTCTCTACAGTTGTGGTCCCTTTCTTTCCCAACTATTCTTCCCTCATTTTCCCTCACTTGCCTATGCCACCTGTCCTCATTTACCCTTCTTTGCTACCCTACTTTCCCCTAGATTATCTTACATTTCTACCTTCACTTCTTCCATTACTTTTCCTACACAACCGCCTCTATTCTATCCCCACTGCCCTACTTTACCTTCCTATTCATCCTTTTCTACCCATTCCCTGAGTTAGCATACTTTTCTCTCCTCTCTTACCCGCGCTTCCCCGTTTCCTCCTTAAATTATTTCTCCTAACTTTCCTACGTTACTTCCCCTGATTTCTCCTACTTTCCGCTCCTCATTTCTCCTTATTTCTCCTAGATTCACCCACTTCCCCTTCCCGTGGTTCCCTTCGCTTCTCAATACTTCCCCTCCAGTTATTTTCCCTCATTCACAACCGTTTCTCTCCTGATTTTTCCTTCATTCTCCATACTTACCCTCCACCCTCGTCTCCTAATTCCCCTTCTTCAATTTTCCCTCGCATCTCAATACATCCCTTACCTATGTTGCTATAATTTCCCTCCTCTCACCCTGCATTCTTCCTTTCCTCTAATTTTCCCTCACATATTAATACTTCTGCTCCCCCAACTTCTCCTCTAATTCTCCTCTCTTCCCCTACTTTCCTTTCTCTAACTTTCCCTACATTCCTGTTCTTATTTTCCTCCTCTCATTTCTCCTAGGCTCTCCTACTTCCCCTTTCCTTATTTCTTTTTAGTTCTTAGTACGCCCCTCTCCTTCGCGCCCCCTAACTCCCCTTCTTTAATTTCCCCTCACTTCCCCTACTTCCCCTTCCCAATTTTCCCTTTTTTCCCTACCTTCCCTTTCCTTATTTTCTCTCATTTCTCCTCCTTTTTCCTCCTCAATTCAGCTCCAGTCATCTCCCCACACTTCTTGTAACTTCCCGTACTTTACTTGCCTTAATTTTTCCTCATTTCCCTTATATTC
>CAKNXH010062128.1:0-14713 GCA_932178445.1 Andricus quercusramuli
GCTCAGAAAAGCCTAATCATCCTTATTCCTTTGTGCATGCATTGAAATTACGAAATTCTAAATTCCGGGGTCAATAAATACATCAGAAGAATTTTCGTTTATTTTTTAGAATTGCAGGCTTATTCTTCAATGCAATTGAAAAAATTAAAAGATTAATTGTTTTAACCTGAAGCAACATATACTAGCGGGAACATTAAATATTTTTTTTATTAGAGTAAGACGGCTGCTCCATACTTGCAAAGGGGTAAAATAATGTTATTAAGAATGTTACTACTTCATTCAACATAAGCGTACATGTATGTCGCTCATGTCTACTGTGATTTGGACGAACATCGTTTAATGCAATTCGGATAAGTCTCATGAACGCAGTTCGAGTAAAACACCTGAACGCAGTTGACGTAACCAGTATCGTAAGCAAGTTGGCGAACGCAGTTTATTTATAATTTATTGTGGAATTCTTGAATTCGTAGATGAGGCGACGCACATGTACGCTTATTTTCAATGAAGTAGAAAAATTGTTTTCATTACACGTGCATCTAAAGTTTTGAGTTTCGTTGCCTCTGAAGCATGGATGGCACAGCCAGCATGGATGCCGTGGAGAACTCCAGACATGTAAATTTCCAGCCATGGAAATTCCATACATGGAAAATTGGACGAAGAGATAATGAAAATTTACTTTTTCTTCAAAAATATATCTCTTGTCTGGATTCTGCACTGTTCGTTTTCGATTTCTGTTGTCGGCAATGGTATCAGTGATACCTTGTTTTGTGTACCCTTCACGCCCTTCACTATATAAGTACTTGACCTTTGATGAAGAATTTAAACTTCTACATTTGCATGGGTCGTTACCATGGACTTGTAAAATTTTGACGTTTATAGTTCTGAATTTATTGTAATCAAGTTGTCGCTCGACCGGGGGTCCACACCGAGCCCGTCAGTCAGGGCACCGGATATGGTTATAGTTATTTCCACTCATTTTGGTCACTTTGAAAATATAGCTATGTCAGGAACAGAAATAAAATTAGGCTAGAGTCCTCAGTTTGAGATTGCATTTTGTTCTGAGAACACTCTTCTAAAAGCAAAAGGTTAAACGTAAATGAATTGTCAGAGACGAATGTTAGCAAAAGAGATGAAGTTGAAGGAGAAAAAGTGATAAAAATAGCTCTTGTGATATTAGTGAGAATAAAAATTGTGATCAGAAAAATAGGAGTGAAAACGTAAACAGTCAAGAGAAGAAGGAAATAGAGTGTGATGCAGAAAAGCATAAATTTGAAGTTTTATAATATATTGTTTTTTACAATAAACATTGTTTCGAAAATTGAAAAAAAATAGTTAGCTATTTATTTACATATTCCACACCGGATTGAGAAACGTCAAACCCCCATCTCTTCAATTTTTTTAAACTTGCACAATTTATAAAAAGAAAAAACATCTCAAATATTTTGCTAAAAAAAGATGTTCCTATTTTCATTTTTTATTTTTTTATATTTTCAAGTATCACTTTTGACAACGTCTTAATTTTTTTTAACTGTCTAGCGTTACGAAACTTCCCGTAAGACTCCAACTCGACCAGAACTAACTTGATTTCCTTTTTTCTTGAAATGTTCTTTTTCATTCTACTCAAAATCCTACTAAAGAAAAGTTAGGAATAGTCAGAAAAATCAGGAATTTTTGCGATTTCTGACGAGAAACTTTTCGATTGTATATTTCAACATTTCAAACTTGCAGGTATAATTTCTTCCAATTCTCTTTCATGAGTAGAAGAAGGAAATAGCAATACTGCTAATAGCGAACTCTTTTAATGTTAGCGAGAATAATAATTGTAATACAGAAAATAATAATAAAATCTTAAACACTACTCAAATGAAGAAGGGAACTGACTGCGATACCGAAAATCGTAAGTTTAATCAGTTTAAAATAATATATCGGTTCGTATATTTAGTTGATTCCAGAATAAATCAGCTTGATTTTGTATTTTTTGAAAGTAAATTTTTCATTTATTTGATTTTCGAAACCTTGCCTTTTTGCAATTTTTGAGATTTTAATTTATTTTTGTTTCAGTTTGTCAAGTTTTTTTCACTCTTACGAAGCCGATGAGACAAATGGAGGAAGAATTCAAAATGTTAAGAGCAATTTCGATTTAAAAAAAAATTAAATCACGAACATTTTTCAATTCAATTACCTTTTTTTCGTGGAATTTTTTAGGAGTGATAGATAAATCGGGAGAAACAAAATTCTATTTTTTTACTGTTCTCGCATTTATTATATTTTACTGCTATTTTGTACTTCAAATCAGTAAAATGTTATTTTATTGGACATAACGATATAATGCATCAAAAACGGCAAAGCTGGTTACTTTTCCTACTTTTTTTCGCGAACAAACTAAGACTTAGTCCGCCTCATATATTTATTAGCTATCATTCCTGAAATTTTCAACGAAAAAAATGTAGCTACATAATTTGAGAACATATCGTTTTGCATTTTAAGCAAAATACAAACAGCTTTACCATTTTGTATTCTTTTTCCATTTTTTTATCGGGTTCAAAAGAGTAAAAAAAACTAGAAAAACTGAATAAAGCAAAATCTTAAAATCTCAAAAATTTCAAAAAAGGAAGCAATTAAATAAAAAATTAATCTCGAAAAACAAAAAATTACAAAAAAGAAAATGTATGGTACGTCGACTGTATTAGTACCTTTCATTCCTAAAATTTCTGAAAAAGGTGGGGTTTTTGAGAATTTTTTTATTTTTTTCGAAAATTGAAAATAACGTTACCATTTTGTATTATTTTTCAATTTTTCTCGTGGATTTTGAAAGAGGGCAAAAACTGGATAAATTGAAATAAAAAAAGCCTTGATACCTCATAAATTGTAAAAATGGCACCATTCTTAAAGTAATAATGGCAAAAGACTCATTTTATCCTTAAAATTGTTAAATTTCCATAAAGAATGTATAAATTTCGCTATGGTTATTGCAAACAAATACGTATCTCCTTATTTTCCACGCCAAAAAACATATTTCATTTGCCATGACCTTTTTTTATATTTTCATTATTATTTCATAAATGGCGCAAAAAGTCAATAAACTTTGAGGCATACTTTGTAGCAAGCTATATTTTATAAAATTTTTCTAATTTTTTATTCATTATGGTATTAATCATTTGTTAAAAATTGTCCAGTTTCGTTAACCTTATATTTTCTTTTCATATTTATATTCATATGATTCATTTACAATTAACAAATCGCAATTGCCTTCTTTGAGCAGGTGGCGGTGAAAACGTATTTAAGATCCACAATGGGGCAAAAGCGGCTAAATAATCTGACGATATTACATATTCACAAAGAATATTGGATGAATTAGATTTTAATAAAATTATAAACGTATTTATCTGCATCAATGATGTACGAAGAAGAACCATCTCTTTAAAATAAATAAAAACTAAAAAAATCCCCCCCCCCCCCCCCCTCCCTTTACAAACTCCAAACTCAAGGCATGCAAAATATGGGCTGCGCCGGCCCTGCACTTGAGCGCGTCGAAAGTTGTGTTTTTAACCGTAGATTAGAAAGTTGAAACGAGCGAGTGCGAATCACTCAAAAGGCAGCGACAGCCGAATTTCCGATGCGCTTTTTATGGAAAATATCGTACATAGCTCGTGGCGAATGGCGACGATCTCTGAGTCGTGTGATTGTTGCCGTCGCTTCGCGCGAGCAACAAACTTCACACTAGTCAGAAATCGCCGCCTTTCTCCCCTAGCTATGTAATATACCACAACAATATTGTCTTGTTACTTTGCGAGTTTGAAGCACACACTTTTGTTGCTACCAAATTCAGGCAAGCAATTCGGTAACTTAGTTGATGACCTAATTGTGGAGAAGATACAGATAAGACGCGAATAATATATGTTATGGACAAAGAAGAAGTTTAAGGGAGTTGCTGATCGATAAATTAAGAATTGGTAATCTTTCACGTCCGGGTTGTGTTTATAGTTGATAAAGGACTGAAGTAGAAGAAAACCTTTTTTAATGTTAAAAGGAACAAAATTTTGTGAAGCATAAGAGTATAGATTTTTTAGAAGATCGCGAACAGGGTGTCCAATCACAGCAAATGATCTTAGGAGGAATCTATCCGTTATTAATCGGAATCTACTGAAAATAGAGAGTTCTTTTAATTCTGCTTGCGTAACATTGATCGAAGTAGAGTTACGATAACCCAAGATGATCCTCAAAAACTTATTGTGTAAATATTTAGTTTGTTACACCAACCATCATCGTAGATAGATAATGCATGACAGCCATATTCCACGAAATGGCGTGCTAACGAAGTGAAGAGGATACATAAGGTTTTAGGATTACAACCCTACCATGTACTCCTCAAACATTCAAGGATCGTGAGAACTTTATTGCTTCTATCG
This sequence comes from Andricus quercusramuli, assembly GCA_932178445.1. Taxonomy (NCBI): domain Eukaryota; kingdom Metazoa; phylum Arthropoda; class Insecta; order Hymenoptera; family Cynipidae; genus Andricus; species Andricus quercusramuli. Next base: position 4,410 of record CAKNXH010062128.1, read on the forward strand.
ATGAGTTTGTGAATTGCGCTTCACATGAAAGGATGCTACTGAAAATTATTCCCAGAAATATAGCCTCTGCACTAGGTAAAATCTGAAAATTATCAAGAGATAGAAAAATATCATCTGGGATAACCTTGGAGAACGAAAAAATGACCAATTTCGATTTCATGAGTGAGATTGGAAGGCCCCTTTTCTTAAGATAGATGTTTAAACGAATTAAACTGTGTAGGAGAACTTCAGTACACTCTGAGAAAGAATTTCTGTTAACATATACCCTAGTAAAAATGACAGTTAGGTATCAATAGAAGCTGATTAGAAAACGTATAGGATGCAGAGAGAATCTTACATGGTCCGAACTGGTTTCTAATAGGATTCTTATTTTAACTTAGTTTCTAAGCGATCTCATTCGATACTTATGTTCTTTCGTTCAATGTTTCAGCAGGATCTAAGTGGAGACAATGAGGTATTATTTTACTTCACATATTATTCAGTAGAAAATTGTTTTTCTGACAGGTTATATTAGGTATATTATTGGACCTTCGGAATGAAATTACCAGGATTAAAATTCGATGCGATGTGTTTTAAGCAGATCTATTAGGTACCTATTGGGATCTGCTTTATTCAAAATGGTACAAGCACGAAACTGCTTACCTAACAGGTTCTATTAGGTATTTTATTGGACCTTTGGAATGAAATTATTCGGAAAAAAAATCGAAATGATGTTTTAAGCGGCTCTAAAAGGTACCTATTGGGATCTGCTTTATTCGAAGTGCTTGAATTATGATATTTCTTCTCTAACAGGTTCTATTAGGTACTGTAGTGGCATGTTGGAATAATTAATTTGATTAAAATTCTAAGTGATGTGTTTTAAGTGGCTCTATAAGGTATCTAGGGTAAATATGGCTATTACTGCGGATGCTCTACTTACTGCGGTTTCAAATATGAATAATGATTTAGAGTGTTCTGAATGTATATGGCTTTGCAACAATTTAGAAAATTATTATGTGATTTATTTATAATTATTATCAATGAATCAACTCTAGTAACTATGTTTTCAGCTAATTTATTGCAATTTAAATCTCGCATACTTCCGATACTGACAGTTTTACTGCTACGATTTGTAGACGGTTCATGAATACGTTCTGAACAATAAATTATAATTTCGTTTCGGAGAACTAAATATTTATTGTAATACTTTTTTTTTATAAAGAAAATGTATAATTTTTCTCAAATTGCATGCTGAAAGACAAAAAATACGTATTTCTATATATTTTTTACCAAAGCAGTATTTGGTATACGATTTGGTTTGTTAAATGTATTACTGCGGTTTTGCAGGCGCTATATTATAACATTACTTAGTAGCCAGTGATAATGCCTGTCAGTGTCGCTGTGTGTCTTTTATGTCAAATGATTTTGAAATTATCTGATGAAAAATGGTGAAACTTGAAAGAAAGAAATGTATGCCAGAAAATGTGCGAGCAACCGGGAAAAAGAAGAATTTAAGATTTCAGTATTCAAAAGAATACTGTTATTAAAACATTTTGCACTTAATTTTTCTTTATTCTTCATTACCTTTGGATAGTCTATAAACTTTAAAAATATTTAAAGAAAAAAGAATATCGAGCCGTATTTGAAATAAGTAAAATTTAATTAAAAATTCTCTCTGAGTAAAATTTTGTTATTGAAGTTTCTCGAAAAATTTCAATTTTCTTTAGAACTACCCATTAATCATCACAAATATGTTTGCTTTAAAGAAACATTGAGTTCATGAACTTTTAGTTTGAAGATGGTTGAGGCTCACCGTACGACTTGATACGACGCTGCCTTCAAATACTTGGCCGAGATTTTGTGACCAAGATCCAAGTGCATCGATAGCGAAACAAGTTAGAGAGAGATAGAATAAGCGACCGTATTGGCAAATTGTGTACTTAGAAACTATAAAAAATGAAGATTATATAACAATGGATTAAGAAATACTTTTTTTTCGTTGAGAAATCGTACTGAATACAAAACACTTTTGATCCTAATTAGAGCTACTTTGCAAGTTAAGTACTTCGCACCATTTAAAATCAATTAGAGATCAATTGGAGAGTTCACAGTTACCTAATAGAACACCACCAAGAATCCAGGAACAAACCCTCTTTCGAAAGTAATAGAACCTGATAGAAACCACATCCTATTAGGTTTCTATTTGGCTTCTGATAGGCATTTTCACTAGGGGAGTGCCGAATACAAAACACATCAGATCCTAATAAGATCTAATTACAGGGTGTCTAGCGAAATTCCGTTTACAAATTCCCGGATTTCCCGGATCAGAAATAACGTTTTTCCCGGTTTGTTCTTGTGATGTGTTTAGCTATTTGAGGATTGGGACTCTGACAATAGCTTAGCGCCCGGAAAGAGCATAATTTGAAATAAACAGTCACTTGTATTACAAAAATGAGGTATTTATTAATTCAAAAATAAAATTTAAAATCAGATAAGACTAACGTTTAGCTGGGCATCCACTGTTGCGCTTTTACGATATTCATGGGTCGAACTCGACCCATGGTATGGAGAATTGATACAGAAGACGAAACTTCTGTACATTATCTACGCCAAAAACAAGCAAGTTTCTTTTGGAAGTTAATAGTTCCAATATTTCCGAGCGCGGCGCTAATATTTCATGTGCAGCCTTTCCCAAGCCTGTTAACCATGCAATTTTCGACACATACGACACAAGCGCCATATACGTGAAGTAACTTAAACATCCCGTGGTCTCGACTCGAATTTCGAAGTTGAAGACTTGAGTTTCTGCGCATGCCTAAGCAAACGATGTTCATTAGCTGTGATTTGCGCCTTCTTTTCAAATAAGACAAATTACGTTTTTCAAAGTTTTTATTATATAAGAATAATTTTACACAGAAAATAAAGATTTGGAATTTATGGCAACAGAATGCCCGGATCGTTCAAAGAATTCCCGGATCTTTCAGATAATTCCCGGCATTTTCCCGTATTTTTCAAGGTTTTACAGAATTCCCGGAAAATTCCCGGATTTCCCGGTCGCTAGACACCCTGCAATTAGAAAGTTCAAAATTACCAAATACTAAACCACAGAGAAACCGGATTTAAATTCGATTAGGTTCCACTTAGAACACAATAGCTAATACGGTACGAGTGCTGAATACTAAACACAATAGATCCTAATAAGATTCACTTAGAAAGATCACAATTACCTAATAGAACACGACAGAGAACCAGGAAGAAAAACTACTTCCGAAAGTAATAGTGCTTGATAGAAACCACATCCTATTAGGTTTCTGTTTGGCTTCTAATAGGCAGTTTTACTAGGTTATGCAATCCCAAGTTATAAATTGTATATAAGTTGGACTTGAAATAAAACTTTGCAGTAATCCCTTTTTAAAGGTAGAGGGTACTTTGTTATTGCCATTTACTCTAAAGAATACTTGTCTGTTAGATGTGTGATTATCAATAAATTCACCATTTTTTTGGGTATGCCTAAAGTGATCATATCTGCAACAAAAAATTCAGGAATGACATCATTAAAGCGCCTTTCATATCAAGGAAAAGGTCGACCTTTTCTAAATCCAAATTGTGAAGGCAGAAGTAAATTGCTATGTTCTAACCAAATATTCATTCCCGTCATAATCACTTGTAGTGTAGTAGGGGAAGGGGGATATAGTTTCCTATGTTACTATGTTTACTATACGTCAGTTAAAGAAGTGTCAGAAGATAAGGATTCACAGAAAGATTGAAATCCATTAACCTTTGCAAATTTAAAGGCTTTTTTGTATACGCATCATGCCTTTTGTGTTTTATCAAATTATCATAATTGGAAATGTGCTAATATTTTTTTAATTTGGCTAATCTTAAACGTGTGATCCTATCGCATTCCTCATTCCACCGCAGAGGGGAAGATGGATAATTCTTATTGCTGGACGGCTATTTGTTGATATTAAGTCCCGCATTGTCGAGAGCATCATCTATTTCTTTAAAAAGATCCAAAATACTTTCCGGGCCCGATAATTTTATAGTGTTGTTTTTATGGACAGAATCTAATTTACTGTTTAAATTATAAGAAACTATGCTATGATCAATGGCCAATTTGGCTTGCATTAACCCCGTACGAAAGGTGGCGCCCTCTGTGTTAAGAAACCTATAATAATATTGGTTTAACTTATCATAGAGATTGTTGCCCATTGGGCATATGCGGTCACCTCCTATAAATAGGTTTTGAAAATTAATAGTGGAATCAAGAAAGTCAACCCGATCCATGTCCTGAGCTCCAGCCCAGGGGTTCCTATAGATGCTAACAATTCATAACGGACTAAGATCCGTGGGTATATTGATGCCTGAAGTGTCCAATTTGTCATCCACGTTGTAAATAGTAATAATCTTGAAAGGTATATCATTTTTAATTTCGATTAGCAGACCGCCTCCCTGACAAGTATCGCGATCTTTTCGGATTATGCCAAAGTTTTTCAATGAAAAATTACATTAAGGTTTTAATCAGGTTTCACAAAGCAAAATCATGTCATATTAATGCATGATTCTCTCTAAAGATCCTTCTTTGCTAAATATACACCTGGAGTTTCATTGTAAAATTTTCTATTGTATACAGTTTAGCCATTGCGAGAAAGGAAGAGTGAGAAATGCGATATTATAGAGCTACCTGTAATTCATTTGCGATTGCGACAGTAACACTAAAGTTTGTGCCTAAGGAACTTGTTGTGAGGCACCCAGCATAGAGAGCATGGGTCCAAATTGCGAAATTAACTGATTTAACATAGAGAATAAGTGAGTTAATGTCTGAGCAAAATTTGAAAGCAAAATGGGGAATTATGGAATGGACTGTAAGGTTATTTAAATAGAGTGCGAGTTGATCTGCACATTTGTGTGGAAAAGATTTGGAGTGCTGCTTCTCGAATGTTGTCTACCTGGAATAGATGAGTCAGTGTTTGCGAGGGCAATCAGATTGAATGACCTTCAGGAGAAATTAGAGGTACTCGCATGATCACTTCTTGGTAATTGTAGGGATTGATCTTGAATGTGCTTTGTGATAACAGGTAGGGAGTTACTGCGAGTAAATTTAGGTTTGCTCTTACTCTGGTTCTAAGGGATTTCTGGTAAATAACCTCCCTCGTTATTGTCAGACCCTAATCGAGAGTTCAAATCGACATTGCCTACAAGAGGAAAGTTAGAGTAGTTGAAGTTCGGTATTAGAAAAAGTGAAGCTGCAGGAAACGGAGGTGGGGCGTTGATAAGATTTTCTACATCAACAGCTTGATTGTTGGCCTTTGCCTTTTTTTCTGTGTTATATAGACCTTCCTTGTGAGGAAACTCTTCCCCTTCTACATATGGTTTGTTTCCATAAATGATACATCTGGGGCCTTTGCACTGAGTTGCAACATGACCAAATCTACAACGTGAGTAGCACATTTTCACCGTGGATATGTAAGGATCAACACACATTTGTACCTGGTAATGACGTATAAAGTCAGAAACTTCCTGATCTGCAAGGGTTATTACGACCATGGAAAGGTGTACCGGACCCTTATTCGTTCTTTAAATAACACGTCTTGCACTCAAGACTCAAGACTTTACAGCAGTTGCTTTATTCCGAAAATTCTTTCATTTAATGTACAGAGATACTAGTGGGAATATCTTACACTAATCCCTCCCTAGAAAACCTATAATTCGGTATATGGGCTGTAAATTTTGCTGCCAGAAGTAAATTGTTATTTACAGTTATGTTATTTGTGTTTTTACCGCTGTTGCATTCTACCGAGACGCGAGGTTTTCCATCCTTTGTAATTTTTTAAATACAACCAGGGAGATTTTTATGCAAAAAATTACCCACAAACAAAATGTGAAAAGACCTTTCCTCTAATGCATCGATTGTAACAAAGAATGGTCCCTTATTATCAGTACTGTACTTATTGACATTTTCGATGTTAATGGTTGATTTGAAGTGAACACTCTAACACCTCCATCACATACAACTTTCGCGTTAGTGTGAGTAATAGATTCCTCATAAGTTCTTTTTAATGATTAGTTAGATTGATTTGAATCAATTTGTTTTTGCCATTCTTCTTTAGATATGAGTTTATAACTCTTTTGATAATTGGGGTTAGTGGCGCTCGTCAAAACGTTAAAATGGCCAGTTGGGATAGTTGGATGAATATTATCTGGATTTTCTGGTAAAAAATTTTGAAACATCTCCTGAGACAGATGACCCAATGAGGAATTCGAGATCACGTAAATTAATTGTGCAGCGTCGGGGTTACCATCCTCAAAAGTTCCCATTGCTTCCGCCATGTTTGCGCTATTCCGCACGGTTCCGTGGGCCGACAGAGCACAAGCTCTTACACACTTGCAAATAGTCAAAAATACTGGACAAAGTCACACTTGGGACGTAAAAAGATTTCTGATTTATAATTCCTTTTGTCGGAGACAAATGCGAGCCCTAAAGGGTGATTTTTCTTAAAAACTTTACGAACGATAGCAATAACGATACACCCGTGTGCGTGTTGCAATGAAAGCCAATTCCTAAGATGTTTTGAAATACACAGTCGTGACAGCACACTACATAGTTGCGAAAAGACAGTATAGTTTCGTCAGTGTGTATAAGTATTTGGCGTTCTGAAATCGGCAAGAAACTTGTTGGTATTTATTCTGTATACAGGGTGTCCCAGTACTCAAAAAACATTTTTGTATTTTTGAATTCTAACAAAAAAATGGCGTCGAAAATAATTATAAAAAAATGGTGCTGAAGTTAATAATTACCGAGTAATTAATAATTAAAGATTAACCAATCAGAAGCACGCGTTAGAAGGTCGACAGTCCATGTGCCATCGACAAGAGTATGTGCATAAACAAGTTCAGTTCGTATAATGATGAGATACAAAAATTGAAAAAAATCTTTCTCACGACCAACCAAATTCGACAACATTCTTTTGAATTCAGTAGAATTCTTTTTAATTATGTAAAATCCTCTTCGATTTAGTAGAATTCTCTCAGGTTGGACAGAATTCTCTTGAAATCAGCAAAATTGTGTTGAAATTCTCTTGAATTCAGTAGAATTTTCTTGAATTCACGAAATTCTGCCAAATCTAGGAGAATTCTACTGAATTTAAGAGAATTAAACAAATTTTAAGAGAATTTTACATATTTTAAGAGAATTCTACTAAATTCAGGATGAATTCTACATTATTCAAGAGAATGCTGTTGATCTAAAGAGAATTCTGCCGAACGTTAGAGAATTCTTTAGAATTCAGGAGAATTCCACTGATTTCTCGAAAATTCTAGAAAATTCAAGGGAATTTACAGAATTCTTAAGAATGTTGTCGAATTTGGTTGATTGTGGAAAATATTTTTTTCAATTTTTGTATCTCGTTGACGTGTGAAGTTACACCAGAGTCACAACCTACTGGAAAAGCGAACTGAGGACGACGACACATGGACTGACGACCTTCTAACGCATGCTTCTGATTGATTAATCTATAATTGTTAATCACTCGGTAATTATTAACTTTAGCAAAAAAATTTTATAATTATTTTCGACGCCATTTTTTGGTTAGAATTCAAAAATACGAAAATGTTTTTTTAGTACTGGGACACCCTGTATAATAGAATTCAAAATTTTTTAATTAAAAATATTTTAAAAACTGGAAATTTGCCTTTTAAAAGTCGCAATTTGAAATTAAAATGTTTTAAAAATGAAAAACGTTTCAAATTGTAAATGTTGGCTTCCAAACATTCCAAAAACAATAGTTTAATATTAAAACATTTATAATTGGGTTTAAAACATACCAATTAAAAAAATGTAATTACACGTATCTACATTACAAACGGTCATTTTTTAATGCTTTTAGATTAATTCAATTTTTTTCGCACCTTGAAAAATACAAGGCAATGGCGGGGATTCGTGAGAGTCAGTGGGGCCAAATCCCAAAAAGCTGGCCAAACCCTCAAAAATGAAGTTTCACTTGCGGAGATTTAAATTAATGAGAAGTTTAAAGCAACAATCCAAAGGTCTAAACCTGAAATAAAAAGGGTGCGAATCTTCATACCTGATTTTAGATACGCTTCGTTCTAGCAAGTTGTGTCAGTTACGGAATAAGAAAGTGAGCGTTGTGTTCAAAGGGACGCCAAAATTTACCATTACATAAATTTTAAATTATATTAATTATCCATTAAAGAGGAATGCACAAATTAATCTAATGAAAAATAATGAAAAAACGATATACAAAATTATAAACATATAGAAAAAATCTTTAGAGTTCTGCAGAGTACTGTGGCCGTACCTATTTTAGGATACAGTTTGGTATGTTCTTTAACAGAAAATTGAAAATCCAGCTGCCCGAAACTGCCTCCCCCCCCTGGCTTTTTGCATGCCATCACCAACAACGTCGAAACCCCCCTTATACCAAGTTTCAAGAAAATCAAAATTTGTTTAGTCTACTTGTTAGCCATACTGAATTCCGTATTTCAAATTAAAAATTTTTGACTTCAGATTCATAATCAGCGACATTGAAAAACCTCTTATACCAAGTTTCAAGAGAATCACAAACTTGTACCATACTAGTCCGCCATATTGGATCCGCCATTTTAAATTTCGCATTTTATATTTTAGATTCGGAATCAGCGAGCTTAAAAACCCCCCTATACCAAGTTTTAAGAGAATCAACATTTCTTAGCATACTCGCTCGCCATATTGGATCCGCTACTTTGTTTTCTTAAATTTTGACTTCAGATTCATAATCCGAGACCCCAAAAAGCTCTGAGTAGTGAGTTACAAGTCCCACTGTGCGCAGGCAGTAAATTTGTCTACTAATGCTAGCATAAAAGTCAAATTATTATTTTTTTCCAGTTTCAATCGTAATATCGTTCTAACAAGGAAACCTAGGTAGGTTTAAAACAATTTCTCAAAGAGGAGAAAATGGTAAAATTATGTTGGTCATCCGTTCCAAATAAAAATCCAAACCTTTATTTCAAATAAATAAAAGTGTCCACCTCCATACAATTAACCGACGTTTCGGCACGGCTTTGTGTCTTCTTCAAGGTTGAATTAAACTAAAATCAAAAGAAAACGAATGTGTATTTCGTATGCTAAACTTGAAAGCCAAATACATCACAGAAAACTTAAAAGTTGAAAAAAAATACATCACAGTTTAGAGAAAAAAACCAGTAAGGTAGTAAAAAATAAATGTTAGCCTAGGCACAATATTTTGTTTAAAATCACAAAAAATTAAGAGGAAGAATTACCTGTTTCATAGTGTAAAAAATATACGGCGATAGTGTCAAATAGTCAAAAAATTAAGTCATTAAAATATTAAAATCGTTCAACCTCCTGAAAAAATGGAGGCTAAACCGTCTAATAACAATTAAAAGTCCAAACACCAAACTTGAATTGTTGGTTATGATTGATGAAACGAATCGAACAGCTAATTTGTAAAATGAAAGCTGAATATTAAGAAAACTTAGAGTATGTGGAAAGTATATACATAACCAAACACAAATAGAAACAAACTCGAAACGTAAGTCATCTAATGAGCACGCCAGAAAGCTTGAAGTTCAAAACAGGTTAATAATTTAAAATGCATTGGTAGTAAGTTTAATTCAACCTTGAAAAAGACACAAAGCCGTGTCGAAACGTCGGTTAATTGTATGGAGGTGGACAATTTTATTTATTTGAAATAAAGGTTTGGATTTTTATTTGGAATGGATGACCAACATAATTTTACCATTTTCTCCTCTTTGAGAAATTGTTTTAAATCTCAATCACGTTCGAAGAAAGACTTCATTCAAGACATTGGTTTCTAAGTTTCTGGAAAAGTTTCTCAGAAGATTACTGTTTTTGTGGATTATCTCAACCTAGGTCGGTGTCCGCTTCCGATTTTCTTGCTTCTTACATATGTTGTAGTAGTCGAAAAACTAAGCGACAGTTTTTTTTTCATATCTGCCCTAATCAGGTTTTTTGGTGTGAAAACCGCCCCAAAAATTAAGGTACTATAGTGAGAAGTTGTAGGCTCCGGAAGCTTCGATCATGATTCCTTAAAGAAACCAATCCCAAAGCTACTGGAACGTGTACGTCATCCGCTTCTGCTCCTTCTGTCCTAGAAGGTAAGCAAGAGCGGGAAATTTACGCGTGATAACATCGGGCAACCCTGTTCCTTGGAGTCAGGTCTCTAGCCGCGGATGACCTTACGCGGCAGACAAGACAGTTGGAGATGAAGTTTCACCTCTGGATACTTTTTTAGAGCAACCAATCTTTGTAGAATTTAAGAGGAACAGTGTTGACGGACCAGATG
>CAKNXH010062128.1:15113-25466 GCA_932178445.1 Andricus quercusramuli
ACCAATCTTTGTAGAATTTAAGAGGAACAGTGTTGACGGACCAGATGGAGTGATCCCAGGAGAACAGCCTTTTGCATCCGGTTCGCGATGAAATGAGCATGACGCTGGCAAGCCGGAATCTTGTTCAGTTGGCTAATAAATGAAGCTTTCATACCTCCAAGGCAGCCGATTATGAGAATTATAAGATGGACTTTGTAGCCTTGGTACAGCTTACTCATCTCGAAAAGAAGTGCTTGATATTTCGCCCGTTTTTCTCCCTCCTTTGCCGTGATATTACCATCGGCTGGTGCCGAGAATTCAATCACGTAAATGATCTTGTTCTTCAGATCTTGGAGGACAATGTCAGGCTTCGTAGCACTGATACGTTGAGTGGTGGAGAATGAGAAATTCCAGTAGATCTTACACTGATCATTCTCCACAACTGACTCGAGTTCCCCCTGGGAGTATGGCAAGACGGGCAATAGATCAACACCATAGAAATGCCTAAGATGGTAATATATCACTTTTAGAGCTGCATTGTGTCTCTCTACGTACGCGCAGCGTGCATATTTAGAGCATCCACTGAGAACATGCCCAAGTGTTTCGGGCTCTTGCTTGCACGCTCGGCAGTTGGTATCGCGTACAGGTACATTCATGATGCGCTCTCGGTAAACTAAGGTGTCTATGACGCCGTCTTGACAGGCAAAAGGAAATCCCTCGGTCTCCGATCTCAATCCAGCAGACTTGAGAAACATGTTGGACAGACCCACCGAAAGCTCTTCTCTACGTAGGATGCCGTAGAACTTACCATGGAGGGGTTTCTCAGCATGTTCTCTTAGTAGGAGCGTATGTTCTGCTTCCTGTATACGACTTTTGAGCACAGGAGGTGTTAGTGATGCTAGGCCATGTGTAATGTCGCTGGAATTAAATGGGAGGTCAAGCTCCTCTGCGGCCCTATCTGCTGCATGGTATAGAAACACCGCAGCATTGGCGACTTCATGTTGATGTACGAGTCGCATAAGGGAATCCGTGCTTTTTAGAACTGAACAGGCTGTAGCCAGAAACGTTCTTCGATGAAGACACTCTAAGCTTAGCAATCCTCTACCTCCTTTATCGCGAGTGGGATATATTCGAGGTACGGAAGATCTAGGATGAAGACTTCGTTGTATTGTCATCATCTTGCGTGTGCTTCGATCAAGTTGTTTCAACTCATCGACGTTCCATTTTACTGCACCAAACGTGTAGAGCAGTATAGGAACGGCCAGCATATTGGTCGCCTGGATCTTATTCTTTCCAGATAATTCGGAAGCCCAAATTTTTCTGAGAATTTGGCGATATCAGGTACTATTATTATTATTATTATTATACCATTAAGCCATTTCCCTTTCGGGGTAGGCGTGACTTGCTCGGTTGGAAAATAGTAGCGTGTAGGTGGGTATACAGGTGTAAGGTAGATAGGTATTAGGTATAGATATTTTAGATTGATCTGGAATTCTTGTGTTATTTATTTAAATGACACACTCATTCCGCAACACTTCTCCGACCCAGGTTGCTGATCAATCTCTCTAGCGATCACCCCAAGTGAAGAGCCTCACAAAGTTGTTATGTGTTGTTATTTACTTCACCTTCATACACTTGTTTGGTCAGTCGTTCATCTTTCATTCTTTCAAGATGTCCGAACCATCTTAACTGACTTCTTTCCCATGTTTCCTCTATTGTATCCTTTGCACCACATTCTTTGAGGATTATCTCGTTTGGGAATTTGTCCATTAGTGTTTTCCCGCAAATTGTGCGCAGAGGTCACATGCCAATCGCGTTAACTTTACTCCTGTCCTTCTCTTGACAGGACTATGTCTCGCTACCGTATAGTACAGTTGGTACGAATATATAATTATGTACGGCCATTTTAGCTTTTTTTGAATGTTTTTATTTCTGAGAATGGATCCTGCTCTACCGATAACCTGCTTACCCTTATTTATGCGCCTATCTAACTCCCCATCTATTGTTCTGTCACTAGTGAATAGGCTACCCAGATATACGTACTTGTCAATTTGTTCTAATCTCTCATCATTGAGGACAATGTTGCACATTGTTTTCTCAGTTTTTCCTTCGAACACTATGATCTTTGTCTTATTTACGTTAATTTTGAGGACCATGTTCCTCATACTTGTATTAAGTTTATTCAACATTCTTTGCAAGTCCTCGATTGATTCTGCCATAACAATCTTGTCATCTGCAGAAGCTAACCCACGTACCTTCACTGTTTCGAGATGTACACCTTCTTCGTCGAAGAGGGCCGTTTTTAGACGCTTATCCATAAATATGATGAATGGCCATGAGGACATAACGCAGCCTTGTTTCATAATATCGAACCAGTCACTCAGTTACCCATTTACCCTTACACTCGGTTTACTACCTGTATATATTGTTTTTATCGCTTGTAGGAGCCACCCATTGACTCCGTACTCTTTCAGGACTTCCCGAAGTATACTTCTATTTACCTTGTCAAATGCTTTTTTCTGTGATCTGTCTTAAACTAAATATCTTATCTGTACATGATCTTCCTGGCATAAATCCACTTTGGACTTCCCATATCTTTTCTTCTGTAATTTTCATTACCCTACGAATAAGTATTTTTGAATATATTTTGCTTACGGTACTTAGTAAGCTGATACCTCTGTAATTAGTGCAGCTGCTTTTATCTCCCTTTCTTTTGTATATTGGTACGATAATCGCTTTTCCCTAATCGTCTGGGACTTCTCCCATCTCGATACATAAATTTAGCAATTCACACAACCTGTGAGGCATGTACTCACCACCGTATGTAAGCATTGCAGCGCTAATACTGTCTACACCAGCAGCCTTACCGTTTTTTAAGTTCTTAATTATATTTCTAACCTCAGTGACATATACTTTTTCAATTGGATTTTCTAATGCATCATGCTCTATGTCACAGTTCTGTTGCTCTATATCTTCAGCTCCTAATAGTTCTTTAGAAGAGTCTTTTAAAGCGTCTACTATCCCGTCTACATCATATAGCATTTCACATTTGCTGTTTCTCATGCTGATAAACTCTGTACTTTTACTTTCCTTCAACAGTTTAAATAGTAGTTTCAAAATTCCTTCAAAGTCGTTTTATATTTTCTTCTCTTCTTCTATTCTGATTTTATCTTTACTCTCCTTGACTAGTCGTTTCACTTTCCTCTTTTTCTGTCTGTGATCATTTTTGAGCCTATTTCTCTCCTCGTCGCTAAGACCTGTGATGTTCAGCGTTCTTTTGTGCGCTTCTTTCTTTTCTTTTTGCGCTGCCTCAATTTCATCATTCCACCATGCATCACCAGATTTTCTTCCTAGAACCACCGTACCACATACTTCGGTCGCAGTTTTAACAATGATATCCCGTAACAAAGTCCACGCGCCCTCTAAATTTTTATTGCTTATAAGCGCTTCCCACGTTGCCCTATCTATGCGTTCGTTTAACCTCTTTCGAAACTATATTCGCACTTCCGGTTTCTATACATTTTCAATTTTTATTCGCGTTTATTTCGTTTTTTTTTGTTCTTTTTGTTCTCCATCCCCGCCCTAAGTTTATTTTGGAGACTAAAAGGTAATGATCATTATTGTATTCGGAACCCCTCATGACTCTTGTACCTTTGACTAGTTCTCTTAGTCTTCCATCCGCAATAACGAAGAAAATTATACTGCGGTTATTTCCTTTACACCAGGTGTACGTGTGGATCATTTTATGTCGAAACCAAGTATTGGTAATAAATAGGCCCTTTTCTAAGCTAACTAATTTTTCCCCGTTATAATTTTTTCTTGTTGGATCCCCAAAAATACATAGCACCCTTCCTGTATCTGTATCCTGATGTTGGACACCGACCCATCCGTTTATATCTCCTAGCAGAATTATTCTTTCACCTTGATCGCAAGTACTTATTGTATCATTTAAAGTGTCCCAGAAGGCGACTTTGACTTCTCTCGGATCACTATCAACTGGGGCGTAGCACACTATTATAAATAATCTTCTGATTCCTACCTTCATTCTAATCCACAGCAATCTGGGCGATACATATCCATGATCTTTGAGATGCTGTCTTGCTTTTTCATTCATGATGAAACCGACCTCTTGACAAGCATGTGATTCACTATCTACTCCTGGTCATATTTCGAAATCACCTTTCAACACCCCATTCTCTATGTTTCTACCTATGTTTCTATGTTTCTAGATTGTATACCCAACTACCACCTGTATGAGCGAAATTTGTTTTGCGATTCGAAATCATGTTCAAGTTGAGTAGTGATTCGTCTTACGGTCGGGAGTCTACTTGTAACGTCAGTCCCAACAAAATTTCTGTTACTGGCGATGAGGGGGGGGGGGGGGGGGAGAACAGGGAATGGAAACCGAGAGTCTCAATTGGTTGGTCATTCATGCTGAGAAGGTCACCAGCCTTCAGCAGCGTTGTATTAGCCAGGAGCTCATATGCCCTTTTTTTTAAGGGCCGAAACGTAGAGAAGAAAACGAATTTTTTCAACAACCATAATCGTTTCTTTATGTTTTTATTTATTAGACCGTAAGACCGAAGAAAGAAAAGTTTTTTAACTTAAAAATTTTGAAATTATATCAATGGTCGAAGAAAAGAAAGGAGAAACAACTTGGGATCTCGCTCCAAAAACTTGGCTTAGATAATTATACAATATAATATTACTGTACTTCATTAGATATTAATTTTTTGGACATATTTTCATATTTTCATTTACTTTCAGCTTAGTTTTTCATATAACAGATCATGATTGACGAGAAAATTGTAACAGAATGCGAATTTACCATTAAACTTAGTGTACAAAGCAATATTTAGTATAGTGGCGTTCATTGTTCAACAGCAATGTACGCAGAGAAAGACACATCTGTGATTTGGGCGTGAATCTCAAATCGCAGTCTGGAAAAAAACGAAAGTCTTTTCATTTTTCTGAATCTCCTGGAGGATAATTCCCATTCAGTTTCACTTGGCAGTATTCGGGCCTCTTTGTCTGCAATGGAGTTGTCACAAGATTTGATGTAAGAAGCAAAAATCCATAATTGTCGCTCTTCATACCAATGCCAAATCTCCTTGCAGAATTTAGTAAGGTTAGGGCACTGAATGCTATCCATTCTATTAATATAAGCAATGGCAGTTGTGTTGTCTATTTTCAGTAGCACTTCACATGAACTGAAATCTTTTGCAAAACATTTGAGCCCATAGAAAGCAGCCAGCAGTTCTAAAGAATTAATATTCAGTTTTTGCTGCTCTAGATTCCACCAACCATGTTCTGTCACACCATTGCAGAATGCTTCCTAACCTGTTAAAGAGGAATCAGTAAAAATCTCGATGTTGTAACGCAACGTTCCAATAGGGTGATTAATAGTCATAACGTTTTTTATCCACCATTCCATGTCACCTGAGATACTAGGATGCAGTACCATCCTCTTTTCAAAGTTTTCATTCGCGGACTGTGAAGCTAGGTATTTTTCTCGTTCCAGGTATTATGTATAAGAGGATTTCTGACTGATTTCTGTGCCCAATGTAAAATTGCTTTCCTTTTTTCCTCGGTCAATTCAATTTATGTACTTATAGTACATAAATTTGATTTTATATAATAGCAAATTTTTTTTAAAGTGGATTAAAAATAATGTTGAATAACGAACAGATTTCCTCATATTTCATTTCTTATATGTATAATAAAATGAACAATTTTTTTGACTGAAAAATTTCGAGATTTTGCCCGAAAAAAACCTTCAGATTCGGGCATTTCGTTTCCGGCGATCCTCGGAGCGTTAGCTATTAAATGCATCGGTCGCGAGCGACGCTAAAGTGGGGGTAGTGCTCGAGCGAGAAATCGGGGAACCGGCAATGCTCGGGGCGGCAATGCTCGGAGCTTGGACTGTATTTGGAAATTAACAAATATACCAAAACTTTTGTCTACATAAATAAATCATTAAGGTGCATACAAAATTCCCGCTTCAAAACAAAAATCCCGTACATTTCCCCCAACAATAAAATTCCCGTACAATTCCCGCTTTTCCCACACGCTGGACACCCTGTTTTAATGTTCTTCAAATACTCGTTTTTCGTTTTTCCTATTAGACAAAAATCATCTAGATCAATAGTGGCTAGATAGGCATCTTTAAATAACAAACTGCTGAGGGTTTTTTGTGTCTTCCAGTTTAAAATGAGGAGCTACCATAAATTTATTTGAATTTTTTAAATATGAAATATATCTTTTTTGACCATCAGGTTTTTCTACCAAAAAATAGGAGGAAATAATCTCTCCATTGGGGAAAGTAAATTCTGAAATGTCTACCTTTTCAATTAAATCGTTTAAAGATTTTTACAATTTAGACTCTCATTTAAAGACATTAGAGGTTCTTTCGGTATTTATTCCTGGTGAGGAATAGAAACAAAAGGAATTTCATAACCTATTATACATTGGAGTATAAAATGATCTGACGTAATATACTTCCAATTTCCCAGAAAAGCTCTTGAACAACCTGCTGGTCCCTTACGCTATTTAATTCCTCGCTCGGGAGGGGTTTTTCAATTTAAATCATTGATCTGTCTTCTAAAATTATCAGCATTTGATGCGTCCTTTTTAACATCAGACTGTCGGCCCCTATTAGCCGATTCAGTGGTTTTCACGAATGCTAACTCGTTTTTCCCAGAGCCTTAGCCTTTTTGGAGCGTTCCAAAAATTCTTCTCCGAACAACTGATCATCCACTGCACAATCAATATAGCGTGGTGCAATTCTGCTAATATTCTTCCTGAATCACCTAAACGGCTTAAGGAGTCTGTGTTTACCTCCTTTCGATTCAACAATTCATCAAGGCACAAGGCCTTGAGCATTGTGAAGTTAGCTGCCGTTAGATACTTATCTTGAAGGTATTTTTTATCCTCTTTAGGAATACGACATTTTGAAACATTCTGCCATTTTTCCACAATCGACGTGTGAATCTCTGGTCCAAATTTTGTAGCTATCTCCTTACCAAGTAGATGAAGAGTTTCCGGTCTCGGTTCGATCTTATGATCTGTCGAACGGCCTTTGTCCTCGTCAAACTTTACTCTTTTGACTGACTCGGATTGCGAAAAAGAGCTCATAGATTATTCTGAAGAAGATCTAGAGAGATTTCTATGAGAGACAACTGAAGTGGATCTGGATTTCGAACGACTATGACGCCACCTCTTGCAGGACTTATACGAGGATTCGAAAGATAATCCCGATAATCGTGACGATAATGACGTGACACACCTCTTCAAGAATGTGGGTAACGTTCTCCATCATTCCATTCGTTCACTTGGCGGGGATGCGATCTTGAGCCTTGGCGTGACGCACCTCTTCCAGAAAATTCTGGCGAGTAACGCTCTCCGCCATTTCTAGCACGCTCAAGAAAATCTCTATTTCTAGATGACGTCCATCGATCATAACTTGACCGTGACCGTGGTCGTGAAGGTGACGTAACTCTATTTGGGTAACGCTGTCAGTCATATCAATCCTTCCTTAAACTTGAGTTGCGATATTTAAAATCCCTTTGGCTTTGGCGATGCTTCGATCGACGCTCCGTATCCTTGGTCTTCTTTTTTTAGATATTTTAACTCCGCGAGCACTGCAGCCATATCACACTCGTGGGATTTTTAAGATTTATTAGGGTCACGGTTTTCGCTACTACCGAAATTCATTTTAAAACACTTAATTTCGACAGAAAATTATAAAGAAAATCGTTCACGCAATTGCGAGCTGGATCGCACAGAAAAGCGTCATTAGTACGTGATACAGAGGGTCCCGAGAGAGTGTGGCAACCTAGTCGGATGCCGTTATTTTAAGGCCGGATGCCCACCATTTTAAAGACTGGTTATCCATAGTGCAGTATATACACACACACACACACATATATATATATAATTAAAAAAAAAGTTAAACAACTACCGCAGGGTACCACTAAGAGCAACTGCCAGCTAAAAAGAAAATGTCAATAGCCCCCAGTAGAACCGCGGTAAAATACACCTATGGCCACGTCTCACATCCGTGAGATGGGTGGTCACAGGGAACGACGACATCACAACGACAGGCCGGCGAAACCCTCGTGTGTCTTGAGGACACGAAACGAAACAAGGATGACAGCTTTCTACATCCATCTCGCAAGTGCCTTGGCATATTTTTGGCATGTGGGTATGGCTTTAAGGTTACGAACCAGTGATAATTTAGCACCTCCGAGAGCACCTATCACAAGGACAATTACTCGTACCGAATATTTTGGGTACAGTCGTTGCAGCTCTCTTTTAAGGTCTTGATACCTATCCTCTTTTTCTTTCTCCTTTGCAGTGATGTTGTCCTCGGACGGAGCCGAGAATTCGATCACGAATATCGTTCGTTTCTCGAAGTCTTGGAGAACAATGTCAGGCCTCGAGTGCGCAACGGAGACTGATGCCCGAAAATCGTAGTTCCAGAAAATCTGGCACTTCTCGTTTCGGACAATTGACTCTATATCCCTTGGAGCGTTCGGCAGGGCAGGGTCGCGACCAACACCCTAAGAGCGACAAAGGTGGTAATGCAGTACTCTCCCGATAGTATGTGTTCAAGGTACTCAGCGTGTGCATTACACGCTCTGCACCTATCACTGGGAACTTCTTGACATAAAATGAGGGCGCGGTATGCTAAGCTGGAGATTACACCGTCCTGGCATGCGAAAATAAAGCCCACTGTACCTGAATTGAGCCCTGATGATTTGAGGAAAGCAAAAGTTTGCTCCTTTGACAAGGACTGTTTTCCTACATTTCTGTGAAAGTTTCCGTGCATATGCTTGTCGAGTAGCTCTAGGTGAAATTTTCTAACCTCTGCTTTCTTTACTTCGGCTTTCAGACGTGAAGCATCTAGATGGAGTAATGCACTTTCCTCACTTCTGATGTTGAAATTCAGGCCAAGGGCCTCGGCAGCTTGCTCCGCGGCTTTGTAAAGGAACGCTCCTTCGCTCCTTCGCTCAATTCGGTTATGAAGACATTGGAGATTCAGAAGTCCGCGTCCGCCTTGACGGCGTGAAATGTATAATCGCGGAACTGACGAATTGATATGCAAGCTTTTATGCATATGCATGATCTTACGCGTGGTGACATCAAGGGCCTTAAGCTCGTTCTTCGTCCATTGAACCACCCCAAACGAGTAGAGTAGAACCGGGACGGCAAGCATGTTAGTCGCAGATACCTTGTTCAACGCCGACAGATTGGAAGACCAAATCTGTCGAAGAAGATGCTTGTATCTGCTTCGGAGAGACTCCTTCACTGATGTTACGTCCTGAATGCGGCTTTGAGGCACGCCCAGGTATGTATAGGTCTCTCCAGTGTTAAGATGTCTAATAACACTTATATCCACAAGCTCAGGGTCCTTGGGAACGCCAGTAATCTTTCCTTTCTTCAAATGAATTTTGGCACACTTGTCCAAACCAAAGTCCATCCCAATCTCTCCTGTGTAGTTCTTGACGATATTTAAAGCAGTTTGAAGTCTGCTTTTACCAGCGGCATAGATCTTCAGGTCATCCATATAGAATACATGAGTGACCTTATGCTCACGCTGATTAGTGTCGCCACAGAGGTATCCAGGAGAATTTCGTAGTGCAAGAGATAGAGGCAAAAGTGTGATGCAAAAAGCAAAGGGCTCATACTATCCCCTTGAAAGACGCCCCTCTGGAAGGTGACGTTGTTCGTCGTCAGACGATAATTCCTAGATGAGATGGTAAATCTAGTTTTCCAAAGAGGCATCAATCTCTCTATGCATCTCACTATGTGTGGATGTACCTTCAAGCTTTCCAACAGACAGATGATAAGTCTATGAGAGGTTGAATCAAAAGCTTTCCGGTAGTCAATCCAGGCCATTGACAGGACGCGCTGATGGACTGTAGCGTCTTTACAGACACACCTGTCAATCAGCAGGTTCTCTCGACAGCCTGCTACACCTTTTTTCGAGCCACGTTGTTCGTACATCTCTCGCCATACAGGCTCAATTCGTCGAACAATCCTGTTGTTTAGGATAGCTGTAAAAATCTTATACAGTGTGTTCAAACAAGTTATTGGCCTGTAATTCTCTGGTTTGGACAAGTCGCCTTTTTTCGGTAGGAGTATAGTGCGTCCTAACACTAGCCACTGCGGAATGGGCATCTCCGACTTTAAATATGAGGTGAATATGCGGGCCAAATGTTGGTGTGTAGAAGTAAACTTCTTCCACCAAAAGTTCTTGATACAATCTGGTCCAGCACCGGAAAAGTTCTTCGTGCCTCTAAGTGCTTTTTTCACCTCTTCGGCAGTGACTGATGGGCACTCCTCCTCAGATTTTATGAGGCTGTCGCAAAA
>CAKNXH010062129.1:0-10163 GCA_932178445.1 Andricus quercusramuli
TCACAGACCGATGTTGGTCTCACAGACCGCCGGTAGTCGCAGAGACCCCTCGTAGTCTTTAGTGGTCTCACAGACCGTTCGTGGTCTTACTACCCGTTCGAGGTCTCACAGACCGCCGGTAGTCTCAGAGACGCCTCGTAGTCTCATAGATCGCTCGTGGTCTTACAGACCGCTGGTGGTCTCACAGACCGCCGATAGTCTCATAGACCCATCGTAGTCTCATAGATCGCTGGTGGTCTTACTGACCGTGGTGGTCTTACTGACCGCTGGTGGTCTTACTGACCGCTGGTGGTCTCACAGACCGCTGGTGGTCTCACAGACCGCTGGTGGTCTCACAGACCGTTTACTTAAAGGTTAATATTGGAATGAAGTGAAGGATTGGAGAGTGAGAGACGCGAGTAAATATCCAACAGCCATATATTTATTCTTTATTTTAAGAAACAAATGCTAATTGAGCATTACCTATATCAATAATCATAATGATAATAAATGCGTAACAATTTACTATTTACGAAGTATAAGGATAATTAACATTTAATTTATAGTTTAAATACGAAGGTGTGTGTTCGCGCGTGTTGAATACAGCGGTACTTTTTATTTTACTCATTTATTCATTATCATTAGGAGTAAAAACTAAATATTGCTCGTCTGTTTTGCCTCAGGCGGTTAGTCACTTTGACATTTCCTACTTTCAGCTTATTTACACAATCTCTTTTCTTTCTTTTTTTTTATTCTCGCAATTACAGAACTAGTCGCAAGCACCTACGCTCTTTCTTTAATCGGTTCGTTATTTTTATAATTATTATTATATCGCATAATAATAATAGTGCGTTTGATCCAAACAAAAGCAAAAAATCGAGGCATTTTGTGGAGTGAAATTCATGAAAAAAATTAGAAACGACCATTTTTTTTCTAAAATTATAAATTAATTGACCACGCTGAGATCCTTTTTTTTTGTATCTTCAAATAAAATTGGTCTTTCCCAATTTTTTTCATTTTGAAAAAAAAACAATCAAAAGAGGTTCATTTTTTATTTTTGATTGAGATGCCGTGTTTTGATAATTTTTCAACTCTTTTGTCTGCTTGTTTTTTTAATTCATTTTTTTTATTTTATTTTTTGTTTTGTTTTTAAGAAATCGCTACTATAGCGTACTTTTTTCAGTCCAAAAAATGCCTTAAATTTCTGCAATGCCTGTCACGTATTTTCAGATTAACAAGGACCTGCCGAATCGTCCTTAAAATTAAAATTCATTGTACACAGTCTCATCGACTCTGAAATAAAAATGTACAAATTTACAAGAGTGACAATTTCGATTCTTTAAATTTCTATTTGCGAGATATTCACAGGTTTCACGAAATAAATTTGCAATTAATTATATTAAGGAAAAGCATTGTAAATTTTGATTCCCTTTACTTTTTAAAACCCTCAGTCTTCATACTGGGATAAATCTCCCGTTTTTTGATCGATTATTATTGATATCACAATTTTTCGAATAGATTTACAAAACGATTTTTTATTTACAAGTGTAAATTAATTTTCAGGTCAAATCTGAGAATTTATATTTTCATTCATTAGGTATTCATTTTTTTCTTTTATATTTCTCGGGCAGTCCTTCAAAATGAAAATCAACTTGTTAGAATAAAAATATCGTTTTCATTGTTCCACGCACGGTCCCGTGAATCTGCGATACGTGAGTAAATATATATATATATATATATATATATATATATATAATATGTACAATTATAAAATAGTGATTCTAAATTTATAGTTTTTAAAATTTTTCAAAATTTGGAATCACTTTCTATACTATCCGTTGTATTGCGTTTTTGACGGTAGGCTGCGCTCAAAGTGACTCTGTCGTTTACAGTCGGACGCTTAAAAATAATTACTTATCAACTACTTTATTGGAAGTACGCGGTCCTTGGAAATAAAAAAAATGTATAAAAATTTTGCAATGTTGCTTTGCAAAGTTGCTCTGCAAAGTTGCCCTGCAAAGTTGCCCTGCAAAGTTGCTCTGCAAAGTTGCTCTGCAAAGTTGCTCTGCAAAGTTGCTCTGCAAAATTACCTTGCAAAGTTGCTCTGCAAAGTTGCTCTGCAAAATTACCTTGCAAAGTTGCTCTGCAAAGTTGCTCTGCAAAAATACCTTGCAAAGTTGCTCTGCAAAGTTGCTCTGCAAAAATACCTTGCAAAGTTGCTCTGCAAAGTTGCTCTGCAAAATTACATTGCAAAGTTGCTCTGCAAAGTTGTTCTGCAAAGCTGCCTTGCAAAGTTGCTCTGCAAAGTTGCCTTGTAAAGTTTCTCTGCAAAGTTTCTCTGCAAAAATACCTCGCAAAGTTGCTCTGCAAAGTTGCTCTGCAAAATTACCTTGCAAAGTTGCTCTGCAAAGTTGCCTTGCAAAGTTGCTCTGCAAAATTACCTTGCAAAGTTGCTCTGAAAAGTTGCTCTGCAAAGTTGCTATGCAAAGTTGCTCTGCAACATTGCTACAGTGATGCTTTGCAACGTTGATGTTTCTCTCAAATGTTGCATTGCAAAGCGTTGCAAAATTGCGTTGTAAGTTTCTATGAAATGTTACTACAATGTTGCTATCATGTAACTGAAATTTTGTCTTGCAAAGTTGCTTTGAAGATTCGATGCACAAAGTTGCTTTGCAATATCGCTTTAGAATGTTTCCTTGCAACGTTGCAACATAGCAGTAATAGTGCAATGCAATATTGATGGAGAGAGAATATGTCTATTGTACACAAGTAGTGAGCAAAAGAAGGTATTCAGGAGAAAAGATCCTTTGGTAAAACGATTTACCAATAATAAAAGTTAATTAATAAAGAGTCGTAGAAAAGAATTATCGCGATAAATTATGAGAAACTCGCTTACAATTGCGAGATTATTGCACTGAGAAAGATTTACAAAAACTTAGGTATAAAAATAATCATGTATAAAAATAATCAAGTAGGCGCGATTTTCTAACTGTAAGTCAGCCTTACGTGATGAACAAGTTACTTTGACGCAAAAGACCCTTTAACAACACAATTCCTAGTTTAGAGATCTTTATTAACAACTTTCTAATTCTTATTTAAGAAATCTAGCAAACGCCATTTTTCAGATTTCTCAACAGCACGCAACATTGCAAATAAACATTGCAGCAACATTGCCGCAACATTGCGAATCAACATTGCAGCAACATTTCAAATCAACATTGCAGCAACATTGCGAATCAACATTGCAGCAACATTGTGAATCAACATTGCAGCAACATTGCGAATCAACATTGTGGATCAACATTGCAGCAACATTGTGAATCAACATTGTGAATCAACATTGCAGCAACATTTCTAGCAACATTGCAGCAACATTGCAGCAGCATTGCAGCAACATTTCTAGCAACATTTCTAGCAACATTACAGCAACATTGCAGAAAAACATTACAAAATAACATTGCAGAGCAAAATTGCCGAGCAACTTTGCAAAGCAACATTGCAGCAACATTCCTGAAATATTGCGTTCTGTTGAAAAATTTAAATGTAAGAAGAATTGTGCAAATGACAATGGCGAAGGCAGATTTCCTACTGTCAAAAAGATCTGTGTTAAACTAACGTCCAAAAACTCAAAAAATAAAGTTTATGAGTTAAAAAATTGTAAATTACTATATCTAATAAAAGATTTGCAACTGATTGCAGAATTTTGGACGATAGTTTAATTTGAGCATCCTAAAGAGAATTGAGGAGAAAATTGTATTCTATTTTAATATTGTATTGTGATATAGCTACAAGAATCGAATAAATCTTTTTCTTAAAAAGTTCTACTTTCGTATAAATAGATTCAATGGTTGTCAATAAGTTATATAATTAAAATTCGTATAAAGTGCATCATCGCGCTACAAATTAACAACGCCTGTGCGCGCAGCCTTCCGCTCGTCTCAAGACGAGATAAATTATATATAATATAAATTAGAGCTTTTTTTAAGTTATATTAACTTTATGCGATGTAGAGTACCTTAATTATTGAATAATTAATAATAATGTTAGTATGTACAGGTACAGGTCTCGTATAGTTGCAGTCGTGTCGTCACTGGTTTTTTTCCTTGGATCTTTGTTATTTTATCTTGATCTTTGGCGGGTGTCGACAAAATCCGCCAGTTTTTAGGCTTTTTTTTAAAAAAAGCCTTTTTTACACCCAGTCTCTTCGAGAAGAAGGAAAGTCTCTCACGATTTTAATTTTTTTTTAAGACTTAAATGTGGTAGTTGCATATTTAAAAATATTCAACATTGCAGAGCAGCATTGCAGGGCAACAATGCAGAGCAACAATGCAGAACAACAATGCAGAGCAACATTGAAGAGCAAAATTGCAATTCATGCAACTACCCCATTTTGTGGATTTTTTTTTTATTTTGTTATGTGAAAAAAAGAGGCAAGAGGCTTTCCTTGGTGCAATCGTAACAGGAAATCGATAACTCGAACGGAAGTGCTCTCTAAACAGTCTTTTAGAAAAAAGTTTCTTCGAGCTCAATATCGCGCTTATCGAGTAAAAAGTCCTGCGGTGAGATTCATTCTCATTTTTGGGAGCACCTTTGCGATTCAATTAAATTGGATTTCGCATTTTTAGGATTTTTGAGTTTTTAAGTACACTCGATGATGTGTGGTTGGGACGATTCTATTACACTGGGACGTGCCACCGAATTTTCGAGGTTGTGCAGGGACGTTGAGTGAGGCCCGTGAGCACCATTGCGCCTTTCGTAGTTTTCAATGTGTTCCAGCTCACATTCTTTCGGCATATTTCCTGAAAAAAAATAATTTTTTTTTTTAGTTTTTTTCCCCTTGATGGGTCGTTTCCAAAATGCTGTTTTTTTTTAAGATTTGGGATTTTTTAATCTATTAAATTCCCTACTCAACTTTTTTTTTTTTTTCGGCGGTTAAATGTTTGATAGCTAGAGATTTTGGGATGTTTATTCCACTCGAATTTTCAATTCAACTGTTGAAAGTCCAATGTTGAAAATTTAAGAAAATTGAAAAATGAATTTTTACCGGTTAAAATTAAACTGTTGAATTTAAAAAAAAAATTAAAAGGGAATTTTTAAATCTTGAAAATAGAAAAAAAAATTTTAATTGAATATTCAACTTTTGAAAAATGAAGAAAATTAAAAAATTATTGTTCAGCTGTTTAAAATTCAACTGTTGAAATTTGAAGAAAATTGAATTTTCAATGATTGAAAATTGAAGAATATTGAAAAATGAATTTTCAGCTTTTTAAGATTCAAGTTTTGAAGTTTAGGGAGAATTTCTAATGGAAATTTTAAATGTTGAAAATTGAAGAAAATTTCAAATCAAATATTCAACTGTAGAAAATTAAAGAAAATTGAATTTTCAATTGCTGAAAATTTAAGACAATTGAAAAATGAATTTTCAGCTGTTCAAAAGTTCCACATTTGAAATTTGAAAAAAACTGAAAATGGAATTTTTAACTGTTGAAAATTGAAGAAAATATCAAATTGAATTTTCAAGTGTAGAAGTAATGTTTAAAAAAAATGTTACACCTAAAAAAGAAGGAAAACCCCAATTTCATAGATATATCATAAGAAGGGGAAGGAGTATGTGAAGGGAAGTAGGGCGGAAAGTAAGGTGGGTGGGAGGAGGGGATGTAGGAGAGGGGAAGCATGAGAGGGGAAGTAGGTGGAAAGTAGGGGAGGAAGTAGTTTCTAAGGAAGTACGAGGAGTAAAGTAGGGTAGTAAGTAGAGATGAGAGCGCGAGAGGGGAAGTAGGGGAGTGAATATGAGAGGGGAAGTAGGGTGGACAAATAGGTTGGAGAAGTAGGGAGGCGGGATGTAAGCGAGCGAGTATGAAAAGGGAATTAGGCTGGGCAAGCAGCGAGAGGAGTAGGTGATGTAGGAGAGGGGAAGCATGATAGGGGAAGTATGGAAGGGGGTATATGAGGGAAAGTAGGCGAAGGAATATAAAAAGGGAAGTAGGCCGAGTAAGTAGGGAGGAGAGGGCGTAAGTAGTATGGTAGAAGGCGTATAAGAGAGGAAGATGGGTAGGGAGCAGGGAAGGGAATATGAGAAGGGAAGTAGGGCAGTCAAATGGACAGAAGAGCCGGAGAGTAGGGGAGGGAATATAAGCTGACAAGTAGGTTGGTGAAGTAGGGAGAGTGAGATGTAAGGGAGGGAGTATAAGAAGGGAAGTAGGTCGGGAAATTAGGTCGGGCAAGTAGCGAGAGGAGTAGGTGGTGTAGTGGAGAGGGAGCAAGATAGGGGAAGTGGGGAAGGGAGTGTCAGAAGGGAATTAGGGCAGATTAGTAGCGAATATGAGCATATGAGCATATGGGCATATGAGAGTGGAAGTAGGATGGGATGTAATAGAGGAAGTATGAGAAGGGAAGTAAGGTGGTCATGTAGAGCAGGGAGGGGGATGGTGGAAGGTTGGAGAGGAAGTATAAGAGAAGTAGGGTCTGGAAGGAAAGGGTCGAGGGGGGTAGCGGAGGAGAATGAGTGGTTGGGGAGGGGAGTATAGAAATGAGGGTGGTATAGAAAGAAGGGGGTAGGGAGGGTGGGTACGAGAGGGGAGGGGAAGTGTGGGATGGTAGGGGAGGGGAAAAGAAGAGTGTGAGCTTTTTCAACTCACCAACATTGATGTCAGGTCCGTATTCGTAATAAGTTGGGGAACCGACCGCAGCTGCAAGTGCGAGTTCGTCCTCAATATTGTTGGGCCTACAACTTGTTGTTTTCCAATGGGTTCTGAGTCCACTAGCACTGATATATTTTTTGTCACAGCCCTGACAAGTGTAGGGCCTCTCATTCGTGTGGAGCCTTTTGTGAAGTTTTAGGTGGACAAATTGGGTGAATTTTGCCGAACACAAATCACACGCGTACGGTTTTTGACCAGAGTGTAGTCTCAAGTGGGTCTTCAAATTCGATGTCGAGCTGAACCTCTTTTTGCAGATTTCACATTGGTGTGGTTTTTCTCCTGAAAAAATAGAAGAAATTGACAATATTTTACAGAGATTTCACAAAGATCTAGAATGTTCTATAAATCTTGAAAGAATTCGAGGACTTCCTTGAATTCCTTAAAACCACTGAAGTTCTTGAATTAGAAGAATTCAAATGAATTGAAATGAATACGATCATCGCCAGAGTGGTACTTTTAGAACATAGAGGTATCGAACATCCTAAATTGTAATTCTAAACCTGATCTCACCTGTATGAACCAGATGATGCTTCTGCAAATGAGCCAGCTGGGTGAAGCTCTTCGTGCAGACATTGCACTTGAAAGGTCTCTCCCCAGAATGTGTCCTCAGGTGCACCTTCAAATTCGACAACTGGCCAAAAGTCTTGCAGCAAACATTACACTCGTAATGCATCTTCCCGTCCTTCTTCTTCAAGGGATAAGGTAAAGATCTGTATCCCCTGGAACCTTGCGAATTCGGACTCAAGGATCCACTCTGGGAACATCCATGATCATCGGGCGAAAGACTACTCGCTGGAGAGTATCTATTCAGCGAAGCATTCTGAATAGTCAGGCCAGGATGATGTCCTAAATGAAGATTATGAGTTCCAGCAATCAGCTGATTACTCTCCATCTGCATCGTTGATGAAGGCATCTGATGATTAGGAACATCCAGTCTTCTTTCGTTTCTCTCATAAACACTCGTCGATGGTGTTGGGGAATAACAATTAATCGACAATGGTGTGACATTGTGCAAATTATTTTGGTACAAATAGGGATAGGATGGAGACTGGATTGGGATTGGGGAAACACTCGGATTGGAAGATAGATAAACCGGTGATTCCATTTGTCCCGAGTTAGAGTAAAGAATCGTCGATGATGTCGCTGATGGTGATGGACTCTTGGTTTTCCTTTTCTGAAGACCAACATTGGAATGAATGATGGAATTGGTGCTGGAATGAATATTTCCAGGACTATCCACATTCCCATGGAGGACACTTGTCGAGTGAGGATTTCCACTCTGGTCTCTGGAGTTTGAACTCTCTCTGCAAGCGAGAAGGCTTCCACTACTTGAGTGGATGTTCGTGTAGAGATTTCCACTGGACAAATTCGAACCTTGCAAATTCAGAGAATTGTCAGTCTGCATCGGGAGATTCGAACTGGAATCAGGACTGCATGGAAGAATATTTCCATACCGGTGGGATTTCTTGTAGGAATAAGCCATCTCGGTTGGACTTGATGGTGGCGGCGTAACGGAATCCTGATGAGTTTGATGAAGATTATTGTGGTTCCCATTGTTGTTGCTATCGGTATTGTTCCTCAGAAGAATATTTTCCAAAATGGAACTCGATGTGAGATAGGGCCTCGGTGGATTCTTAGGTTCTGCTTCATAGAAAGGCTTGTTCTTTTCCGTGATGTCCTCTTCGGACAGATTTCCGGATTTTTCAATTGGGGAACAAGGTTTTTGAATTTCTGGCGTTGCAGCTCTACTCGAGAGTTCGTCCTTTTCCTTAACTTGGTCCAGATTTTTGGTGGCTTGGAAGTTGCCGTAGGTCTTGGTGATTTTAATTTTGACTTTTCGGTACTCATTCTTGACGATGGTTGAGTCCTGTTTTAGGGGTTCTCCGGCAGCCTTGTTTTTGGAAAAATCGAGAACGTAGTTCTCAGAGTCAGATTCGCTGCTTTCTTCGGGGGGAGTCAAAATTTCGTCGTGATAACCATTCGAGTGGTAACCTTCATCCGACCTTACGGATCCATCAGTTGGGGTCATTTGGGAACGCCTTTCGTAGATTGTGGAATCTTTGAGAGGGGAGACAATTTCCACCGTTGGGGGGATCTCCGTTGGAAGGGTAGCTTGCTGAACTTGTTGCCCTGGAAAATTAAAAAAAAAATGTCAAGGAATCTGTATTATCATCAGAGAATAACAGAAAATGTTTAACGTCTTTTCAGACCAGATGGAGATATGAAAGAAAAATTATTTTGATTTCCGGTCAGGTGCTTTCTCATTAAGCTACTAGAGAGATCGAGAGAAGAAACTTTTTTCAGAAAAAGACGCATTATTTTGCTAAATGGTACAAGACAAATTTTTCAAGAAATCTGTATTATCATCAGAGGATTAGAGAAAAATAGAAAATATTTAACGTCTTTTCAGACTAGATGTAGCTATGAAAGAAAAATTATTTTGAATAATTTTTTTCTGAAAAAAGATTGTCTCCTTTCGCTTCGCTGGGAATCGAAAGAAGATCTTTTTTCAGAAGAAAATTATTTGAAATAATTTTTCTTTCATAGCTCCATCTCGTCTGAAAATACGTTAATTATTTTCTGTTATTCTCTGATGATAATACAGATTTCTATTCCGGCATATTTTGCATATCTTAAAATAATTAATAAAATTGTTTAATAATTAGAAAATCGAGCAAATATTTCTTTAATGTAAATTTTTTTTCTATTCTGCCAAGGCCTAAAATATTGCGCAGTAGAAAATTAAATTTCTAATTAAAAATGCAATCGTTTTGCAGAAAATTCGCCTCTTTGACTTGAAATTTAAATTATTTGGTTAAAAATTAACTTTTTTGTTGAAAATTTATTTCAGGTTGCAAATTCAATTTTTTTTTTAGAAAATTCTTCTTTTTTGAAATTTTGTGTTTGAAAATGTAACTGTTTGGTTGAAAATTCACGTGTTTGGTTGATAATTTTACTATTTTGTTGTAAAAAATTTTGTTGGTTGGAAATTAATTTTGTTACCTGAAAATTTAACTATTCAATTTTTGGTTGGAAATTTAACTACTTTGTTCAAAATTCAACAATTTTGTTTGAAAGTCATTCTTTTTTGTTCAAAATTCAACTGTTTGGTTCGAAACTAAATTTTTGGTTGAAAATTCAGCTAATTGATTGAAAATTAAACTCCTTTAGAATTTTTTTTTTTTGAAGATTCAGCATTGAAAACTTGCTTATTTTTGGTTGAAAATTAATTTTTTTGTTTAAAAATTTAACTATTCCATTTTTGTTGAAAATTGATATTTTTTATTTGAAAATTAAACTAATTGATTGAAATTTCACTTTTTTGTTGAAAATTTATATTTTTGGTTGAAGATTCATTATTTCAGTTGAAAATTCGTTTTTTTTGGTTGAAAATTAATTTTTTTTTAAACTAAAAATTCAACTATTCCATTTTTGGTTTTGAAATTTATCTTTTTTAGTTGAAAATCAACAATTTAGTTGAAA
>CAKNXH010062129.1:13283-41021 GCA_932178445.1 Andricus quercusramuli
CTGCCACATACTGGTTTATTGATTTTGTATATTCGCGTCTCCCTTTTTTGCAGCGATTCGCAACTGCTCTAAAGATTCCTCTTCGCTATCCCCACTACTGCCAAAATTAACCAAAGCCTGTGTATGCTCTCTCTCTGCACTCTTTTACCACGCGACCTCCTCAAAAACTCATATTGATTCCTCATGAAAAATTTCAAAGTTAATCCATCAAATTTGCACTTCTGCCATGTCGCCCCACTGCTACACATTTTTTTTTTTTATTCCTATATTTGAGTCAAAGTTTTCGTTATTGACTTCGAAATCGTCCAGATAATCATTCAGCAACTCGACTTTCTAATCAAACTCGAAAATCAGATGCGCATGAAAATTGCATTACGTCTCTTTCGAAATTTTATGCGAATTCGCAAGTGTACTCGTAACTGCATTGCTTATAACGGTACCCAAATTATCACTCGCAGTTTTTTCAATTTACACAATTTTCAGAAAATATTATTTTTAATTAATAATTAAATTCTTTTGAAAAAAAAACTGATAAAAAAAGTTCAATTTGAAGACGAGTATTTACGAAAACAAATCCAAATGACCTAATTTATTATTTACTAAACAATTTCAGTTTCACTGACCTGAATTTTACAAAACTATAAAACGAATATGCGATCTATTTTTTTGTCGAATGATTTTTTGTTTAAGTAATAATAATTAGGCATTGTTCAAATATTGTAAATGTTCTTTGACATTTAATTTAGAAAAAAAAAATTTTTACGATTCATTATTTCAACTGAAAATTCATTTCTTTGCTTGAAAAATTTCTTTTGTGGGAAATTAATTTTTTTAAATAAAAATTTCACTATAACATCTTGTTTAGTAATTGATCTTCTTTTTATTAAAAAGACGTCTTATTTAGTAGAAAACTAATTTTCTTGATTGAAATTTAATTAATTAAATTATTTTATTAAAAAATCAACAATTTGATAAAAAAGTAATCTTTTCTGGTTGTAAATTAAACCGTTTAAAATTGAAGAAAAATAAAAATTAAACTACTGAAAATTCAAATGCTGAATACCAAAAAAAAGATTCTTTGATTCACAGAAAATTTTCATCAATAAAAGAAAAATATTCATTGGCCCTCAGTCAAAGAATTTTTTTTTATTTTCTTGAGTTAAAAATGATTTTCTTCACTTTTAAGTTGAAAATTTAATTACATTAAAAGTTCATTTTAGAGGTAAAAAATTTTATCAGTTTGTTGAAAATTGATTTTTTAAGTAAAAATTTAATTATTCCATTTTTTATTAAAAACTGATCGTTATTAGTTGAAAACTCAATTATTTATTTATTTTTTATTTATTTATTTTTTCATTGAAAATTACTTTTTTTTTAGAAAAACAAACTATTTGGTTGAAAATGAACCCTTTTTTTATTGAAAATTGATATTTTTATTTGAAATTTAAATTATTTTGTTCAAATTCGTTTTTTTGTGTTTTAAATTGATTTTTTTAACCTGAAAATATAACTATTTCATTCTTGGTTGGAAATTTATCCTTTGTAAGGTGAAAGTTAATTATTTTGTTAAAAATTCATCTTTTTTTTTAAATTCAAATGGTTCAAAATTCTTTTCTTATATTGCAAATTTAACGATTCTAAAAATTGATTATTTTTTTGAAAATTCGTTTTTTTATTGTTGAAAATTCAACTATTTGGTTGAAAAATAATCTCTTTCAGTTGAAAATGGAATTTTCAAATTGATTTTTTATTGAAAATTCATATTTTTGATTAAAGATTAATCATTATAGTTGAAAATTCACCTTTTTTTGTCAAAAAATTAATTATTTTTTTAAAATTTTTTTTTTTTCAATTGATTTTGTTAATTAAAAATTTAACTATTCCATTCTTGGTTGAAAATTCATCTTTTATGGTAAAAAATTCATCTTTCTTTTGATTAAAAGTTTAACTGTTAGGTTGAAAATTTTTTTTTCTTTTTTTTTTTGAAAATTTATCTCTTTTGGTAGAAAATTTCTTTTTGTTGAAAATTCAACTATTTTGTTGAAGATTCCCTTTTTTGGCTTTAAACTTAATCTGTAGTAGTCAAGGATTTAACTAGTTTGTTGAAATTTTTTTGCTGAAAATTCAAATTTTTTTAGAAAATTAAAGTATTTGGTTGAAAATAGACTTTTTTTTATTAAAAAATAATATTTTTCTTTGAAATTTCAATTATTTTGCTGACAATTCATTTTGTTGTTGTTTAAAATTGATGTTTTATCTAAAAATATAGCTACTTCATTTTTGGTTGAAAATTTATCCTTTACGAGGTGAAAATTAACTAGTTTGTTGAAAATTCATATTTTTGGTTGAGGATTTAACTATTCTGTTGAAAATTCTTCTCGTTTTTTTCATTCAACTGGTTCAAAATTCTTTTCTTTCAGTGAAAATTTAACTATTTTGAAAATTAATTATTTCGTCGGAAATTCGTCTTTTTTTGTCAAAATTTGAACTATTTGGTTGAAAATAATCTTTTTTTTTTTAATACAATTGTCTTCTAGAAAATTGGTCATTCTTAATAAAAAATGTAACTGTTGGGTCAAAGTTCAACTATTTAGTTGAAAATTCATATTTTTGGTTAAGGATTTTTTTTGTTGAAAATTCGTGTTTTGTTTAAAATTCTTTTTTTTTGTCGAAATTTGAACTATTTGTTTGAAAATAATCTTTTTTTTTTAAATACAACTGTCTTAAAAAAAATTCGCCTTTTTGATTGAAAAATGTAACTGTTGGGTCAAAATTCAACTATTTTGTTGAAAAACTTCTCTCTTTTGATTAAAAGTTCAACTGTTTGGTTAAAAATGAATTTTTTCCCTAAATCGTCTTTTTGGATTGAAAATTCAACTATTTCGTTGAAATTTTCATAGAGTATTGGAAATGGTTCTCCTTAGTTATTTTCATCAAACAGAATTTATTTCCCGATTTTGCTGAAAAATGAAATGAAAAAAATGGAAAAAAATTTCTCCCTTGCGCGGAAAGTGACTTTTCTGCGACTATCGGTCGATCGAGAGGGAAGCTACCCTCGCTGGTGAAATTCACTGGTGCAGCGGTGCACGCTTTAACACCGCGAAAGTGAAACCCGTCCGTGCATTGATCGACTGCAGGGGTGAGGGAGGGGGGCATAACCGAGGTCCACCCCCTCGCTCGATTTTCGCCTGACTTTATATTTTCCCCAGAAATTATTTTTTTTCCCCCAACAACGCACAATTTTCCCCTTTTTATTTCACTTTTAAATAAACAAAAAAATAATAATTTCCCCAACTTTCTCTCTCACAAAAGGGCGTTGTTGTTTTCCAGCCCCAAAACGTACCAAATATTTCCAATCTTCAAAACAGCCCCTCCTTTTCACGCGATCCAGTAATTTTTTTAAAAAACTTCATGTTATCTCGCAGAGGTGAAACGTCCTCCTGAAAATCGCACTTTCAATCGAATACAAGTTGCCGGTTTTTGCAAACATTTAGTCGGGCGTCTGCGGGATCGATCGAGCAGGTATCGATTGTCAGGACATCACAAGACTGAGTAAAATCCCATCAGCACTTTTCCTTAAAACACGAAAATCTGAGAAATCCAGCACTTTTCGGTAGAAAACCACTCCCTTCGCCAAAGTCCCCACTCACCGTTACTCGGCAAACATAAACGAAAGGGAAACCAGTTCACTCGGGGATTTGCATTGTTTTTGGTTTTCCGGATGCTTTATCGATTTTTTCGAGCGGGTTTTCGGGTTTTCGGATTGGGGGGTGGTGACAGGATTTAGTAAACAATGAGCGCACGAGGGTGCAGATCGCGGGTCGCGGATGGCAGAGTGGAACTCGGGTAGACCTGACCTAGCCCAACGCGAGGCGGCTTGGCTGTTGGCCGAGGGTCTGAATCCTCTTTGCGTTTGTATTGGTGGGGGCGCCAGAGGCGCCTTTCGACGCTGTGCCAGCAGACAGGCAGACCAGCAACCGAAGGTGGTGCATTTCTCTGCGCTGCGCTTTCGATCGACCCGTTGCTAGAGGCTCCCTCTCTCCTCTCCTCTCCTTCTCTCCTCTCTTTCTCCCTCATTTCCTCTTTCTCTTTCTCTATCCACTTACCCCTACCCTACCCTTTTGACTTTTCACTCTTTCCACTTTTTTTCCTTGTATTAGGCATTAGGCCGACCCAATACCTCGAGGGAGGCGCCTTATTGGTCATGTTTTAAGAATTTGGTACCCTCGGCCCTCGAAAACTATAAACCGATTCGTGATTGAGGATACTCAGTTTGAAGGTTTCCCTGCTGGGAGGAGAAAGATTGAAAAAGATAGACACTGGGGGATAGGGAAAGATTGGAATCTCAATTATTTTCTATCTCTTTCTCATCTTTTTATCCTTTCCTGTCTCTCTAGTGGTCCTAAGTCGGCACAGAAAGAGTTTTTGCCGAAAATAGAATGTATGCAGAGTTTATTGGCGTTTTAATGTCTTTGGTCAGGTAGCACGATTTTCGCCATTTTTCAAAATGGGGGTCCTAAGTCGGCACCCCCAAGGTCCTGAGTCGGCACATAATTTTTTCCGCTTAAATTCAAGAAAAGGGTAAAGTTCAAGAAAGGGAATATTGTCAAACATTATTTATAGGATGGAAACATTTATCCATTACAATAATGAAAATCGTCAAAACATGAATCTCAAAAAGGAAGAAAGAAATGAAAATGAAAATTGAACTTCTCAAAATATTTACACACCTGTAGCTGCTTCACAAGAATGGAAGAAAATGGAAAACCGTTTGCACGAAAAATTTCCCACAGTGCCGACTAAGGACCACTCTCCCCTATATTTTCAAATGAAGAAGAGGAGATTGAAAAAAAAGACGGGAATTTAGATTGACAAAAAGATAGAAAAAGATTGACGTGAATAGATAAAGAAAGTGGGGAGAAATAAGAGAAGGGGAATTTTGGAAAGTAGGGGAAGTGAGGGGAGGGAAAGTAGGAGAAGTGAGAGAAGTGAGAGGAGATAAGAGTGGGTAAGTTCGGGGAGGAAAAAAGGAAAAGAAGAGGAAGTGAGGGAGAGGAAGAAGGAGAAATGTGGAGGTGGTAGGGGAAATGACGTTAATACACTTAGGATAGGATAAGACATTCAAGAGGAGATTGAAAAAGGAAGGGAATTCAGATTGACACAGAAATAAAAAAGAGATCGACATTAATAGATACAGGATAGGATAAAATAAAGAAAAGGGAGGTAATGAGGGTGAGTTAGTGAGAAATAAAGAAGTATGGGAAATAAGGAGGAATAGGAAAAGTGAGGGGAGGGATAGTAAGAGAAGTGGGAGGAGATAAGGGAAGGGTAAGTGAGGAGAGGAGAAGAATGAAAAGTAGGGGAAGTGAGGGAATTAAGGGAGGGGAAGTAGGATAACTAAGGGGGTGGTAGGGGAATTGAGACGGTAGTTGGCGAAATGAAGAGAGGAGAAATAGGAGAAGTAGCGGGAGGGTAACCATGGGAAGGGAAAGTAGAGGAAGTGAGGATAAAGGGAAGTGGAAGGGACAAAGAGATAGAAAAAGATAGACGGAAATTTAGATTGACAGAGAGATAGAAAAAGATTGAAATGAATAGATGAAGGAATGGGATAAAATGAAGAATTTACTACATTTTCTCTATCTCTCCCTATCATAGAGATTCAAAATGATTCAAAAAGATAGCATCCTAGTCTTTTTACTTCCAGCGAGGCTTAGTAGAACAGATTCGTTGAACAAATTTTCCTAAGATTCCCGAAAAAATGTGAAATAATTGACCATTTTTTTTTAATTTTGACTTCGTGAAACTCTTCGCTTGGGCTGATTGCTAGAGACTTCAATATTTACCCCCTCCCCCCTCATTGTAATGGTTTAAAAATAATTATTTGTATAAAAACAATGATTATTTTAAGAGAAAAATGAAGAAGTATTTTGAACATTTCAAATTATTTCCTGAAATTTTAAAGCAACACTTTTCAATTTTGCGAGATTACAAAATTTTAGGAAAAAATTCGACTAATATTTAAAGGAATTTCAACATTTTTCTAGATCTACTCATAATTATAATATGAAAACAGAATATTTTCTATTAATATTTCTTAAGAAAAAATTTATATCAGGTATCAATAATTTATTGTTTAGGGGCTGCAGAATTGAACTCTCAGTAGTAAGATAAGGGTTTAGTCAGACAGAGCAAGGATCCTTTTACTTTAAGAAGATGCTTCGTTTTGCAAAAGTATTAACGAAATTTAAATATTCCGAAAGTAAAAGTTAGAAAAACTGGAAAAAATTCAAAAATTTAATTTATTGGCACGAAATATTAAACATTTTTTTGAGTTTTCGGGAATTTGAAATTTTTTTAATTGACTAAATTCGGGTTTTTAAATTTTAGTAATATAATAATTATCTCGAGTTTACTAACTTTTTTGTAAAATGCTTTAAAATTTTACGAATTTTGAAAAAATTCTGACCTATTTTCTAATTAAAAATCTTCAAATTGAATTTAAAGCTAAATTTGACGAAGGGTTGCTAAATATTTTAAAATTTAATTAATGCAGTTTTAAGGCTTTTGGTTCAAAACTGTTTAGTTCAAAATTCTTTTTTATTTCAATTGTTTTAAATTCAGAATTGATACATTTTTTACTTTACTACTGAAATTTTACGAATTTTGAATAAAATTTAAAACAGGTAAAAAGCTGAATAATTAGCTACCAATTTTTAAAAGAATTTGTAATGCACCAAAAATTCTAAATAATTTTTTTAAAGTATACTTTTTTGTTAGTAAAAAATAATATCAAGATTAGAAATTTAAAAAAAGTTCGTGTTAAAGCTCGAATTTTGTTAACATGAGCAAGAAACACTATTTTTTGGATTTGATTGCAGGCACTATTTTTTCCATATTTTTCAAAAAAATTTACGGTGTAAATTTGGCCAGCCATATGGGGTAAAATGGCCTAGGGTACGGGGTAGAGTGGGCTAGCCGTTGGGGTAAAGTTGGCTGAACGTACGGGGTAAAGTTGGCTAGGGTACGGGGTTAAGTCAGCTAGGGTATGGGGTAAAGTTGGTTAAGGTACGGGGTAAAGTTGTCTAGGGTGCGGGGTAAAGTGAACTAGCATGCGGAGTTACGTGTTCTAAGCTACGGAGTTAAGTGGGCGAGGGTACGAGATTAAGTCAGTTAGGGTAAAGTGGGTAGGGAATGGGGTAAATTTGACTAGGTTTCAGGCTAAAATTGGTTAGGGTGCGGGGTAAAGTTAGATAGGGTAGAGGGTATAGTAGGTTCGGGTATGGGGTAAACTTTACTAGGATGCGGGGTAAAGTTGGTCAGATACAATGTAAAGTAAGCTATGATACGGAGTAAAGTTGGCTAGGGTTGGGGGTAAAGTTGACTAGGTTTCGGGGTAAAGTTGGCCAGGGTTTGGGGTGAAGTCGGTTAGTGTACAGGATAAAGTCGGTTAGGATACGGGGTAAAGTTGGCTATGTTACGGTATAAAGTTGGCTAAAGTACGGGGTAAAGTGGCCTAGGGCAAAGTCGGCCTGGGTACGGGGTAAGTTCGGATACCCTAGATGCAGAATAATTTGAAATGGAAAACCTGAAATCTGACTAATGCTAATTTGAAGAGTATTTATACCGATTCGATCACTTGAGATGTTATAATTTAAAAATACTATAAATATCAAGTTGCGAATAGTGTGTTGACTTTTCGCCCACGTAATCGTCTCTAAATATCAGACCGGTCGTCGGGATTAAAATCGTCTCAAGAATCGACCCTGTCATTGGCCATTGGCTATTGGCCGGAATCCGAGACTTGAGTTCATTGAACTTGAACCTTGGGGCCAAAATGGCTACAGTTTGCTTCCTCACTTGCCATTCTCGCTGAGCTAACAGTCAGTGACGTGGGATAATACAAACTATCAAATGTGAATGTCCTACCAAAGTGAAGGGGGCCAATGATCTCTCACCGTGACTTTGAATTAACTCTACCTCAGACTATGATTTCCAGACTATAATTAGATTCTATTTCAGTCAAAACACGAAAAGACGCATTTTTCACACGAAGCCAAATTTCACAATGGGCTAGATGCATTTTTTTTCTGAAATTAAAAAAACACTTAAATCTGAATGTATTTACTTAAGGAAAGTTTGTTCAGATAAGTTTAAATATCTTTTTTTCATAATTGAAAAGTATCCTTTTTGAATTTTCCGCCGGAAAAGGGGTATCACTGATTGGGCGCTACAACGAAAGACCTGATTGGATCTTCCGCTGTCCCAATCAGAGATGCCTCTTTTCCCGCGAAAAATTCAAAAAGGATACTTTTTAAAGATAAAAAGAACTTCCAAAACAAAAATTGGCTGTAACAGTTTTTAGAATATTGTGCAGCATTGGAAGAATAACTAAAATTAATGCAACAACGAAATTTATATATTTTTCGCGCGAATTTTTTTTTAGGGCGTTCCAATTTGGCAATGAAGAGTGGAGTGCAATATTTTTGAATTTGACTTTTTGGAGAAGATTCGAATTCACCTTGGTGGATTCCCTTGGTTGAGTCTTCTGGTTTCTTAGAGAAGAATTTCCGCGTGAATCGGCGACGACTACTAACCCAGATACGTCCTGGGGTCGTCGATCTTTTCCCTCCTTGAAGGAACTACTGTACCAGATATTAATTTACTAGGAATGAACAAAAAATATTTACTGAAAATTGCATTCAATTTCCTCCGATTTCTTTATTTTCCTCCACGCCCGGAAAATCAGACCTGGAATAAGGAATCTTTCAAGAAAATTATAAATCTGACTTGGAAGAGGACATTTTTTGAAGAAAGTATATGTGACACTAAATTTCAAAAGACAATTTTCGAGAAATTGTAATTCTGACTTGAAACAATTAATTTTCCGAAATAATTACAATTTTGATTCGAAACGGAGAATTTTCGAAAAACAAAATTCTGGCTTGGAAAAAGGAAATTTTTGAGAAGAATTATAATTCTGACTTGGAACAGTACATTTTCAAAAAGAATTACAATTTCTATTTGGAGCGGGGATTTTTTAGTTATAATTCTGATTTTGAACACGCAATTTTCGAAAAGATGATTTGGATGAAAAAATTTTCAAACAAAATTATAATTCATATTTGGAACAAAGAATTTTCCAAAAGAATCATAATTCGGAAATTGTTGAAAATAATCGTGATTCTGATCTGAAACATGAATTTGCCAACTGAATTTCAAATTTCAAATTCATGATCGGGAATTGTATCAGAGAATTTTCGAAAAAAATTGTAACTTGAATCCGGAAAGAGAAATTTTCGAAAAGAATTATAATTCTGATTTGGAAGAGGAAAATTGGAAGAATAATTAAAATTCTGACTTGCAGCAGTGATTTTTTAAAAAAAGTACCATTTTTATCTGAAAGGAGAAAATTTTGAAAATAATCATGATTTTG
Source organism: Andricus quercusramuli (assembly GCA_932178445.1). Lineage (NCBI taxonomy): Eukaryota > Metazoa > Arthropoda > Insecta > Hymenoptera > Cynipidae > Andricus > Andricus quercusramuli. Next base: position 22,717 of record CAKNXH010062129.1, read on the forward strand.
ATTTGGAAATGAGAATTTTTGAAAAGCATGATAATTTTGAGTTAATTCAGGGAAATTTCCACGCAATTATAATTTTTAATTACATTTGGATTAAAAAAAGTAGAATTAGGTATAATTCCGACTTTTAGCAGTGAATTAAAAAAAAAATTAGGCGGTATACCGCTCGACGCTGTGGTTAGGCAGTGTACAGGTTAGGCGGTGTACAGAGCATTTTTGATAGAAAATGATAATTTATTCATTGATTATTTTTATTTAGGATTCGACTGTTTTGCTGAAAATTGTAGTCATGGAAATTTCAAAAAGAATTATAATTACTAGACCAGGTACGGGGTAAATTAGGTTAGGTATGGGGTAAAATCGCAAAGGGTACGGGGTAAAGTCGGCTATGTTATCGGATGAAGGTGGAACTTTTGAACATTTCCAAAATTGATTTAATAGCTGAAAAAGAAGTATGATTGCCAGACCAGATACGGGGTGAAGTGGGTTAGGGTACGGGGTAAAGCAGGTTAGGGTAAGGGGTAAAGCAGACCAGGTACGGGGTAAAGCCGGTTAATATAAGGGGTAAAGTCTGTTAGGATATGGGGTAAAGTTTGTTAGGATATGGGGTAATGTCGGTTAGGGTACGGGGTAAAGTCGGCTATGTTATCCGATAAAGTTGTAGAATTTTAATTCGCGTAATAGTGCGATGCCATGAGATAGGGAACTTGATGTAAACCGGAAATGCCGTCTCCATGGTGCCCATTCGGATCGAACCACAGCAGAGGTCTTTACCCCCGTGCAACTATTATGTTACGAGATATGATGCGAATAACCCGTATGTGTAAAAATGTATTCGCATAGGTGAGAAACATTTTCAGCGGCAAAGTTCAAGGAGCTCTCGATGCAAAAAGAACAAAACTTCTTCAGATTATTTTTTAACAACTAGTTTCGACTTCTGGTGAAAAAAAATATATAAAAGAACTGATGTAATTTTTTGTGGTTTGTGGTGGGGTATTGTATCAGAATCACTAAAAGCAAATTGAGGGTCATTCCCTTCACTTGAGTCCCAGCTAAGGATGGTGAACTCTCTAGAATCGTTTCGGTACGAGTTCAATGACCTCGTTCAAGTTCTCTCCTTTCAGGTCCTTCCACTTTGAATCTGATGATTTGCAAATCATTTAGTATCAGTTGAAATTCGTCGGTTAGGGTACGGGGTAAAGATGGCTAAGACAGGGGTAAAATTGGCTTGGGTAGGGGTAAAGTTGGCTAGTCTACAGGGTAAAGGCAGTTGGGGCACGGGGTAAAGTTGGCTAGGAAACGGGGTAAAATCGATTAAGGTACGAGGTAAAGTGGGCTAGGGTAGGGGCAAAGTTGGTAAGGGTATGGGGTAAAGTTTGTTAGGTAACTGGGTAAAGTTGGTTAGGATACAGGGTAAAGTCGGACTGGAGTAGAGAGTAAAGTTTTCTAGGATTTGCACAGTAGGATAAAACGAGTTTCCAATCTAAAATATGAAGTTTGCTTCAAAATAAGGAATCTTCAACCAAAAAAATTAATTTATAAAAAAGTAATTCAACTTTCAACCAAACATTTGAATTTTCAACAAAAAAATTTTCTGTGGGGGTTAAGTTGGCTAGGGCACGGCATAAAGTTTTGCAGGGTCGGGGTATAATCGATTAAAGTACGGGGTAAAGTCGGCTTAGGTGCGGGGTAAATTCGGCTAAAATATGAGCTAAAGTCGTCCCTAGCCGTCTTTACCCCGTATCCACTGTACGAAAGTGTAATAACCTCTTATCTCTCACCCTCATAAATTCCGATAACCTTGAGCCTCCCACGGACGCGTTCAACGTCCGATAAGGATCGGCGCTGAAATTTCGTCAGCGCTGGTACACCGAAAATGAATTCGGTTTTACTTTTGGTCGAGGCCCACTCCTCGCGAGCAACGGTGCTTTGACACACACTTGCACTTATACACTGCAGGTCGCCCCACCTTCTCAAACTGAGTGTCTCCGCTTACCCGTGTCTCAACTTACCCACACATTTTTCATAAACTATAAAACTGAGATATAAAAGTGTGTGAGTATAGAATAGAGAATAACGATATTCACATAACATGAAGTATGTGAGTGAGGGGGAATTGTACAGTTACTCGAGTGACGCGTTCACTTGGGCTACGGATTGGTTTCGATGGGAGAAGGTTGGCGGCGATGTAGGCGCTACAACGGGGTCTCGCCTATGGGGGTATCGAAACCTCCTTCATGTTCATGGTGTTGCCGCGAACTCGAACTCAAGTCCAAGTCCAGGTCCAAGTGGGACAATGACCGACAGAGACCTTCTTTCAGGGGCACGATGAAGAAGGGGGACTATAAGCGATTGCAGGAAGAGAAAGAGAAGCTCAAGATTCGCGAACTCACTTTGCTAATTCACTTACTACTCGCTTTTCCGTACCTACTCGCATTTTGTACATCCGCACGAATGCTCTCGCTTCTCAAGTCAATCAACTCTTATTTCTTATTTCACCAACAAGAAGGCTCTAAATTTTCCCTTTTTTTTATTTTGGCGGTACTGTGGAAAATAGTCAGATATGAAGAATTCTACAGGGGGAGGCGTCACGTTCTGTGATGCCCATTTTGAAATCCTTCATCAATAGGAACTTAAAAAAAAACACTTTGCAATATTTCAAAGGGGTAAGAAACTTTCCAAATTCCATTTTATCAGTCCTCGAGAAAATGTTGAGAAGTGAAAAATTGTACAGGGGAGGCGTCACGTTCTGTGAGGCCCATTTCAAAATTCTTCGTCAATAAGAACGTTGAAGACCAGCTTTTACAATATTTCAAAGGGTTAAAAAACTTTCCAAATTCCATTTCAGCAGTCCTAGGAAAAAATTTTGAGAAGTGAGTAATTTTACAGAGAAGGCGTCACGTTCTGTGATGCCCATTTCAAAATTCTTCATCAATAAGAACGTTAAAGAAAAGATTTCGAAATATTTCAAATAGGTAAGAGACTTTCCAAATTCCATTTTATAAGTCCTGGCGAACATTTTGAGACGTGAAAAATTGTACAGGCTAGGCGTCACGCCCTGTGATGCCCATTTTTGCATTCTTCAACAATACGAGTTGCAGTAACAATTTCACACCTTTTTTCAGAACTTTGAAAGAATCTCTTTTTGCAAATCTTGTGTGTAGTGTATATTTATAATAAAAACGGGATTGTATTAAAAAAGTACAATTGGTAATCAGTCCGGGGGGAAAATGTTGAGAAGTGAAAAATTGTACAGGCGAGGCGTCACGTTCTGCGATGCCCGTTTCAAAATTCTTCATCAGTAAGAACGTTGAATACAAGATTTTAGAATGTTTGAAAGGGTTAAGAAACTTTCCAAATGCCATTTTATCAGTCCTGGGGAAAATGTTGAGAAGTGAAAAATTGTACAGAGGAAGCGTCACGTTCTGTGATGCCCATTTTTAAATTCTTCAACAATAAGAGCCGCAGTAAAAATCTCACACCTTTTTGTCTGAACTTTGAAGAATCTCTTTTTGCGAATCTTGTGTGTGTACTGTGTATGTATAATAATAACGGGATTGGATTGCAAAAGTACAAGTGGTAGCGGTCGTACTTAGTCCGACAGGCATCCGGTGGTAAGTGGTAAGTGGTGGCAGTCAACGACTCGTCGTACATACGAGTACGTGAGCCAGGAGTTTCAATGGGACACGTGAAAGAAGAAAAGTAGTGGGGCGAGCGTACGGCCAGACGAGTGCCATCGAGTTAGACGACCGCTATATCATTTCGCTACCGGCTCTCGGTTCACCGTTCGGTTGTTGAACCCGACTCTCTTGCGCTGCATAACCCATTTTGTAATAGCACACTTTATTTAACCGGCACACTTTATTTATTTCTACTCCAAATCCACTGCTCGCCCCATTTTTTTTAGCAAAAATTGTCTCCACATTTCTTTTCTACTTTTACATTTTTTTTCATTTAAAAATTTCAGATTCTGATGACTCTGTGTGAGTTGAATTGAGGTCAAGACTTAAAAGTGAGAAAATAGAAAGAATATGGCAAACTTTGCAAAACTTTGTGCAAAATTTGGCGCTTCTGCCTTTTTGGAATTCCAATCTCTGGCGTTTATGCTCTTTTGGAGTTCCAAACTTTTGGTTTTTCAATTTGCATCAATTGCGGTTTATTTTTCCCAGAAAAAAAGTGATTTAAGTTGTTGGGAGGCAGCCATTATTTTCTCGTGGAAGGATTTTACTCTTCGCTTCGTTTCGCATTAGCTGCCTTCCAATTTGTTCAATCCAAGGGAAAGCTACAAGCAATGCACGAATGCAATCAAGAATTTCATAAAGAGATTTTCAACTCTCCCCCACTCTAATTTTACTTTCGAGACATCATTTTCAAATATTTTGTCACATTTTCATGCTTTATGTATATTTATAGGTTTTTCAGCATGTTCATGATTTTTGCGTATTCTCAGAATGAATAAACAATTGAACAAAGAATGTTAAAAAAATGTTGAGAAGGATGTACGAGCAGGCTATAAAATATCGCACTAGGTACTTTTTTCGCTATCACTATCCAACGGTCAAATGTGACGTCGAGTGTGCTGGTTAGTGCATTAGTACCGTTCACCTCTTTCTCTTTCGTTCTCCTTCTCTCTTTCTCTTCGATAAATATGCACCCCGAGTTAGGCAGTAAAAATTATCTTATGAATTAGAAATTCGCCAAGTTCATAACAAACTATTTCCTTTGTTATTTGAATTTACATTTTATGAATTAACTCTCTAGTTTATAACGTATCTGATTTAGAAGAATATGATTGGGCGGGTGCTGGTTTTTGTAGACTGATATATCGAAATTAACGAAAATCCAGGGAACGTTTCACTTTTAGATTTATCGATTTTTTCAGCGAATGAAATATTTTCTGAATATTGACATTCCCGAATCCAAATTCCAAGCAATGAAGAACGTCTTTTTTGAAGACCAAATCGTCATTCAAAATTTTCTCCTTGAAGACCAAATCGTAATTAAAAAGGTTCTTATTGAAGATCAAATTGTAAGGAAAATGTTATTTAGAAGACCAAATCGTAATGAAAAATGTTCTTTTTGAAGACCAAATCGTAATGAAAAATTGTATTCAGAAGACCAAATCGTAATGAAAAATGTTATTTAGAAGACCAAATCGTAATGAAAAATGTTCTTTTTGAAGACCAAATCGTAATGAAAAATGCTTTTTTTTAAGACCAAATCATGATGAAGAAAATTATTATTACAGGCTAAATCGTAATGAAAAATGTTTTTTGTGAAGACAAAACCGTAGTGAACAACGTCCTTGAAAACCAAATCGTAATTCAAAATGTTTTTATAGAATACTAAATCGTAATGAAAAATGTTCCTTTTGAAGATCAAATCGTAATGAAAAATGTCCTCGAAGACCAAACCGTAATGAAAAATGTTTTTTTGAAGACCAAATCGTAAGAAAAAATTTTGTTTTTCAAGACCAAATCGTAATTAAAAATGATTTTATTGAATACCAAATTGTAAAGAAATATGCTCTTTGTGAAGACCAAATCGTAATGAAAAATGTTCTTTGCGAAGACCAAATCGTAATAAAAAATTTTTTTTCCGTAAACCAAATCGTAATGAAAAATGTTCTAAATGAAGACCAAATGATAATGAAAAATGTTTTTTGGAGACCAAATCGCCTAAGAAGATAACTTGAGCCTTAGCTTGAAACAAAGGTTTATTTTCCATTTTTGATTGGTGCATTATTTTTGAGTAAGATTGTTAGATTTCATCGCTCACCATATACGCAAATCGCATTAAGCCGATAATATGCAAGCCTCGGGAACGAGTACGCTCATTCGTTATATAAGGTGAAAGGGCGACTGACATTGACATTGGAGTTGGAGAGACTCAATGCGGAAACTACAACCTCTGTTATTTAATCTCTTTCGCAACGACAACTCATTGACAAATATTTCCTTTGGACAACAATTTTGGTTTTGACATTAACTCATATTTTTGAATCTAAACTTTATCATTTTATCTTATTACCATAGATTACATAATTATTACATTTAAAACTTTTGCTACGCAGAATTATTCCATAAAATTTTCTTGATTGTACATTCAATATTCCCGCCAAAACTGATATGTTTTGTTTCTTCACTGTCTAGAAAAAAAACACGTTATTATTTATTTATTATCTCACGAAATTTTTAAACTAAAATATAAAATAATTATTGATACACAATTTTTTTATTTCATAGACTCTATTATTTAAAATTATAGGAAAGAAAAGCAAGAACAATATTTTTGGTAACTGCTGGGAACTGATATCTGAAGGCCATGTGCGGTTAACCTCCACATTTTTTCCACTCAACTAACGTTCATACGAAATGCAATACAATTACAAATCAAGTTTTTTAAAAATATTTTTCCCCTTGCTTTTTTTTTGTAATTATAAAAGTTTATGAATAGATAAATGTTGCTTAGTGCTTTTTATTTAATTTGCCAAATTTTCAACTGGATGTAGCATTTCGTGTAAAAGTAAGTTGGGTGAAAAAAATGTAAAAAAATACCAACAATTGTAGAAAAAATTCAAATCTTTTTGATTATAACTATTATAACTTTGAATTTTCTAACAGTCAATAGTTAGAAATAACTATTTGCAACAGAACATTTTTTTATTGAAAATTATTGAGATGCATTAAAACATTTTAAATTGTTTGCTTCAAAACTTAAATTGCTCAAATTGCAGAATTATAGATGAAAGATTGAAATTTGTTAAACTGGATTACCAATTAAAATCCTCCATTTAAAAATAATTTTGAATCACAGAAACTTCTAAATTTTTAAATATTCAACATATAAAAAATTGAAGCATTTCTTAATCATAAATTAACTATATTCCACGCCGAAAATACTTAGATTGAAAGTTCTGCGCATGCGCCGCTGACTGCCGTTTCGGTGATAAACTTCCATTGCAGTATTGGATGTTTACAAAAGATATTTTTTACAGTAAATTGTTACTAAGTAGACGCTTTTGTTGTTGTAAATTAGTGACGTTGGTTGGTATTTTTAGTAATTAGGAAGTAAAGTCGAAGCGAAACGAGGAGGGAATCTCACGGCTGACGGCTGGCCATGACTTTACTCGACTCTCGGGCGGCAACGCGTCAATGTAGAACGGTCATTGACTTTTCGCTCGGTCGCCGTGTATACATGGTCGCTACTTTTCGCTCAGTATCGTCTCCCTCCGATCAAACTCCTCTTCCTTTTCCTTCGCTACCTATTTTCTCGACACCCGCTAGACAGCCGTCCGATTCGCGCGCGTAATACTTTGATGCTTTAGCATCGCGAATCGTTTTTCTCCCGTTCCAATTTGTCGATGTGTACCGCTACAGATTTACGTACCCACCAGCGACCAATTAACGCTCTTCATTTTTCGTACTATCTTTCATTCCATTTTTCATTCATTTCACTTTCAGTCCTGTGTCATTACCAACATTTTCAGACTGTTTTTGATCAAATTTTGTATTGGTGAGTTTGCAAAACGAGAAAGGAACAAACCTTTTTCAGGTTAGGATTTGCGGAAGCAAATTCCGAGTAATTAAAAATGTTTCTATTCAAAGACCAAATCGTAACTCAATGCAAAGATAATTCAAGAGTGATAATATCTGGACAATATCATTTTAGATTTTTATAGTGAAGGGGCATTCCTAGTCGTTAAAAATGTTATTTTAGAAGACCAAATCGTAATTCTATAAAATAATAATTCAAGCTTGATAACATCTGGGAAGTGTCATTTTAGATTTTTATAGTGAAGGGACATTCACTCGGAATATTTGTACCGTATGGGATTTATGGGACACCTGGTATAGCTTCGACGGTCATCGTTACGGTAACGCGTAATACTTTACGGTTCGACTGCATTATCGCGAAATCGCAGGATAACATCATTTTTCAGCGGAAAATTGCATAGTACGATATCCTTTCGCAAATAAGGGCCTTTGCACATTTTTAGTCCTACTATGAAAATTCGTTAAGGTACAAATTATTTGATTAGGAGAAATTTGGATTTTCTAATTTCTTAGCAAATAAAATAAATATTTTCTGAATATTCGAATTTTTTAATTTAAATTCTAGATATTTGAAATTGTTCTTTTTGCAGATAGAATCGTAATGAAAAATGTTACTTAGAAGACCGAATCGTAATAAAAAATGTTACTTAGAAGACCAAATCGTAATGGAAAATGTTATCTAGAAGACCAAATCGTAATGAAAATTGTTACTTGGAAGACCAAATCGTAATGAAAAATGTTATTTAGAAGACCAAATCGTAATGAAAAATGTTATTTAGAAGATCGAATCGTAATGAAAGATGTCATTTAGAAGACCAAATCGTAATGAAACATGTTTTTTTTTTTTTTGTTGAAAACCATTCAATTCTCAAAGATTATTAATTTTTTGTTTCTTACAATGACGCTTGAATAATGTAGTGCAAGAATATGTATAAATATGGACAAAGTTAATTTTTACTTTGAGTTTATTTTTTATTAAAATATTACAAGAATCCTGAAGCAATGAAATAATAATACACAATCGTAGTTTAAAATGAAAAATCCTTTAAACACTAAAAAAAAGATAATATTTCTCTCTTTCTTTCAAGTCTGATCCCGAAGTTAACTTTCGACTCATTCGAAAGTGCAATGACCGTTCCAATAAATTGAAGCCCACCCCGAAAAGATTACACGTTTAAGAATTCGCGACGAATTCTTCTGCGGAATCCCGTTATGTCACATTAGCTCTTTGCGAGGTATTCTTCCTTTCTTAAGATTCATTTCAGCTACGGTTTTTTCTTAGACCTTATTTTACCTCTATTTTTTACCCACGAAAACTACGTCTTTGAAACCCTTTTCCTGTGGAACGAATTGAGGAGGAAATTCGATTTGAGGTAAGGAATCGAACAAAGAAACTTCCGGTTTTCGTTCATTCTTTCGCAAAACCTTTTTCAACGGTGGAGTTTCATAGAAAGGGAAAGACCATTTTTTGTCTAAAGATCCCGTTGTAACTACCTACCATGTCCTTGAAAAAGGATCCATCGTATCTCGTCAATGTTAAATCTTGAGGGAGTTTTAGCAGACCGTTATGTCACATGAGGAAATAATGTGTTAACGGTCTTTTGTGGTCCGCACTTACGCCGTTGTAACGAGCTTCACTTCAACAACGGTGTCAATTTTTAACACCCGAGGTGTGAATTTCTGTCATTATTTCATCACTTTGTTATTAAGGTACACTGAGAAAAAATGGATTATGATCTTCGATTTTTAAATTTGGGACATCAGTCTGTAGATATGAAGCCGTAGAATCTGGATGTTAATTTGTTAAATCCGGGATTATAAAACTTAATATCTAGATTTGATGACTTGATATAGATTTGTATCCTACATTTTTAAATCCAACATAGTGAACGGTATCCATTTCTCTCAGTGTACAGTAAAATCAAGAATTCTAACTTTTCAAATATAGAATTTTCAAAGTCTGTTATTTGGAATGCGTTTTCTCGTTAAACTACACATGCAAGTGAGGTCCGTGAACTCTAAAATGATGGTCGTGTCAAGGTTCAGAGTATACCGTTCAAATCGTACAAGTCTAATCTTTTCTGTGCACATATGTTTGCATTCGGCTTAGATGAGAACTCTTGACTATGTGTAGTCTTACGTAGGTGTAGTGTACAGTTACATTGTAAAAAATATTTCCAGGCACGTACCTGTATCAATTTAACCCTAGGGCCTGTAGATTCTTTTCCAAATTAAATTAAAATTGAAAAAATGAAAGAAAGAGACTAATAAACAGTTGACTAATCTTATACTATACATATGAATGCGTATCAAAAGGAGCAATTAAAAACAAAAGGAGAGTAAGAATAATCAAAATGTTTATGATTCATTGGTATAGAGTTCTTTTATCCGTCCTTTATTATGCAGTGTAATTTTTAACGATAGCATTATAAAAGGGAGAATCGGTTACGTTACAGCATGTACCGTTTTTCGTCCCGTTAAAGACACGTTCAATGTCCGGAAAACGAATTTCTTTCGTAACCTCGAAGGGCCAAAGAACTTTGAAGTCTCACTTCACTTTCTAAATCTTCAATTCATTTTCTTATACGTAATACTACTTCTGTTATCAACTTTTTCTAAATACTTCTTTTTTGACTGCATAAATAAGGGAAAGTTTGGTTTTCAGTTTTCAAAAATTCATGAACTGATTTAGGATAGACCGGGGCAGAGTTGTCTAAAACCAACAAATTGTGTAATATTAAATAACTAGAGGATTTTAATTAAGAAATGTTTTTCAAGGTTCATTGATCTTTGCAATTAATCAAACTCCGTTTATTTATTAAAAATATTATTAATGAAATAATTGATCGTTGGTTGAGGATTACTGACGAAAGCACCGCAAACGCGGAAAAGGTCAATGTCCCATTTCGACCTTAACTCGCAGGACGGCATGCACTTGTTTGCTCAAGAAAGTCTTCAATTCGCTAACCTACATAATGTTTATCCATCATGGCGCGTAAGAACCTCGATTGTGATACAGCTATCGCACACGTTTTATAATTCTTGTTACGTTCGTAAATCTTACGTAGCTATTCTCTGCATTCCTCTCGCAAATTTTACTTCAAAATCAATCTCGCATGATAAAAATCTTGTAGGATATTTTCAGACAATTTCAGTAAGAAGATGGAAAATATCTAATGTTAAGCTGTTATGATAGAATTATCCTAGAAATAGATAAATAATTCTTTTTTTAATAATTCTCAGAGAGAAAGTTATTAGATTTCAAGAAATTCAATCGAGTCTTGATGAATCAGTTTTCAATGTCAAGGATGATTTCAGAAGGTGAATGTCTCGAGATCTTATGTAAATAGTGAATCATTTTAACCCAAGTTTCTTGATTATTTCTTCGTGAATAATTGTGATTTTATTCTTATTTTTTAGATTTGATAGATAGAATATAAAAGCAAGGGGCATAAGTAATTTTGCTGAGCTTATTTTATGTAAATGATTGCTGTGTCTATGTAGATTGTATTGTATTCCAGTGCACGATGGCACGTTATTGAAGACCGCGAAGAGAAATATGTAAGAGGTTAGTACATGGGTGGGGTTTAAAAAAAGTAAATTCCGAAATAGAAGCAATCGGGAGAAAAGTTTTTGTCTAGAAATTTTTGTATTTGTGGGTTGCACAATTGATCGATGAAATTTCAGATTTCAGAAATATGTTTTTTATGGAGACCAAATCGTAATTAAAAACGTTCTTATTGAGGATCAAATTGTAGAGAAAAATGTTCTTTTTCAAGGCCAAATCGTAATGATTTTTTTTCTGGAAACCAAATCATAATGAAAAATATTATTATTAAAGGCTAAATTGTCATGAAATATGTTTTTTGTGAAGAACGAATCGTAATAAAAAACGTCGTTCTTGAAGACCAGATCGTAATAAAAATGTTCTTATTGAGGACCAAATCGTAATGAAAAATTTCCTTCTTGAAGACTAAATCGTAATTCAAAATGTTTTTTTTCAAGACCAAATCGTAATTCAAAATGTTCTTTTTGAAGACCAAATCGTAATTCAAAATGGTCTTTTTGAAGACCAAATCATAATGAGAAATGTCTTTCTTACAGACCAAATCGCAATGAAAAATGTTTTTTGAAGACCAAATCGTAATTTAAAATGTTCTTCTTGAAAACAAAACGTAATGAAAAATATTGTTATTGAATGCCAAATCGTGATGAAAAATGTTTTTTTGGAAGACCGAATCGTAATTAAAAACGTTATTTTGAAAGAAAAAATCAGAACTTCAAATGTTCTTATTGAGTACCAAATCGTAAAGAAATATGATATTTGTGTAGACCAAATCGTAATAAAAAATGTTCTTTGTGAATATCAAATCGCAATGAAAAATATTATTATTGAAGGTCAAATCGTGATGAAAAATGCTTTTTGGAAGACCAAATCGTAATTGAAAACATTATTTGTGAATATCAAATCGTGATGAGAAATGCTTTTTTTGGAAGACTAAATCGTAATGAAAAATATTCTTATTCAAGACCAAATCGTATTTAAAAATGTTCCTTTTGAAGAAAAAATTTCAAAGAAAAAAGTTCTCTTCAAATACAAAATCGTATGAAAAGATAATGAAAGCTAATTATTTAATTAATTAAAATATTAACCTTGAGATTGACGTAAAAAAACCTTGACGAACAAAATGATGGTACTCATTATCCCAAATCGAGATTCATATCGTTTTCAAAAGAAGGCAATTATATTCTCATTAATCTGCACGTGTTGCTTCAGATTTTATCCACAGAAAAAAGTGTATTTTGAGCAAGATATATACCAAAAATTGAGATGAATTATTTTTTAACCAAACTGGACTAGGGCGAAAGGATTTGGGGATTATAGTAGTTAAGGAAATTCGTTAACGGGTGATGAGATACCTGATAAAATCACTTTAAGAATGATCTTCCAGACTCAAAACTTGTCTTGATGATATTGTTAAAAATGTTTGCAATTGTTGATGCTAATTAAGGTTTGATGATAAGGTTTTTGATGGTAAATGTTGTATCAACATAGAAAAACAAGATATTAGATTACATTGGTGCATTTTGTTGCAATTTTGATACCTTTGGATATAGTGAATCATAAGAGAGAATAAATTTTTTGGTCAATACAAAATGTAGAAGAAGCACATCAGTAAGTTACTGATCAGTAGAAGCTTCTTCAGGATAAACACCATTCTGAATGCTAGAAGAACATCAACCAATGGTTCGCCAATATCAATTGCAATACTCAAAAAGCTGCTAGTCTCTAAAGAAGAAGCTTATCTAGAAGGTTCTCTTTGAAAAAGGAGGCCAGGTAAAAGAACTCACCTTCCGCGTTCTTCTGCTGATCGCGCACAGAACTGTCAAAACACATTCGTTACTCTCATCTCCTAATTGTACATCCAGTAAGGACTAACATCCAAGTATCGCACCTAGCATCACTAGTTCCACACTCCAAGATCCGGTTTGGTAACAACAAAGTATATCCAAGAGTACACCCAGGAACGCAACAATATATCAAAGAACCAAGGAATACTAAAGTATGTCAACAAAACTATGATAACACTTGGTAGCACAGGTAGTGTTCGTGGACACTCGGAGACACTGTCCTGGGTTCTCGGGATGGCGAACCGGGCACTGATCCCTGTGGTAATCCTCGTTGGATCAGAGCTTTAGCGAAGAAAACGCGAAAATCGTAGCAAATGACACTGTTCAGCAAAGACACTGTTCGGCAAAAGACACTCTTTCATGGGCAAGACACTAGGTTCCTGTTGATCTGGGTCTGAACCGCGTGGACCAACGTCAGTTTCCTTCACTTCTTCGGGTCCTTACCGAACTGTATTCGTGTGGGCCGCGTGGTTGGGACTGATGCTCGGAAGGTGAGTATACCTATAGGCAGGTAGGTAGTCAGGCAAGCCAAGGCTGGCAAGCAAGTTCAACAGGAATATGGTGTGTGTTTGTGTATGGGTAGGCTTATGAGTATGGGTGCTGCTCCTCCGTTCCTTCTATTCGTCCCTCCGTTCCATTGGTTGGCTTACTCTGGTTGTGCTGCTCGTTTGTTGGTTCCCGAGGCTTCGCTAGGCTCTGGAGGTTCGGTTCAACATTCCCCATCGAGAGAACCAACGGGACTTTGGGGTTTTCCGTCTCACTCGGGCCTCTCTGGTTACTGACCTCCGAAAAAGCCTGGGTCCTTTGCTTTGAGTCTTTAGAGTCTTTAGAGAGGATATGGCTTCCCTATCTGTAGCTGTGCATGTGTTTGTGCAATATAATGTCTATAAGAAGCATGTGATACCTATACACTGTAAGGGTGTCCGAAGAGTCACTGACCCAGGAGTCGGAGAGGGGGAGTGATGGGAGAATGAAATCATCGAGATTTCATCGGATGGGAGATTATTACGTGCAAGTGTTGCAGCAAATTATTATGTCCGGGTTTGATTAGGAGACCAATCTTTCTACCCCATTTTCAGCGCTGATCTAAAAATAAAGAGGGTATTATCGTAGCTGTCCAAAGGCTCGATGCAGTCCACATTTTGCATATATGGTGTTTGGATTTTGAAATTTTTCTGAAACAAAAATTAATTCTTTTTTTTTTAAGGAAGGGTGGTGTTCCAAATTTACAATTCGAAACTTCCTTGCTACAATTTCGGGAAAAAGAAGTTGCTGTATTTCTATATTGGTTGGATTTATGATTTTTGGATTTTGAAATTTTTCTGAAACAAAAATTAATTCTTTTTTTTAAGGAAGGTTGGTGTTCCAAATTTACAATTCGAAACTTCCTGGCTACAATTTCGGGAAAAGAAGTTGCTGTAGTTCTATATTGGAATAGGAAATTTAGAAACTGAATTTAATCTAATTTTGATTTATGAAAAGGGAATTTGGAAAAACAATCCCTGTTCGAAGTCCGAATTCGACAGATTTGGAAAATTCCTTGGGCCGAATCAAAATTCGCTAGAATTTGAAAATTTCCTTGTACAAATTTTAGAAAAGGGGATTTACTATATTTTTTAATTATAATAGAAAATGTTTTAAACAAATGTGATTCTGACTTGGAACAAGGGATATATGGAAATAAATTTAATTTTGACTTGTAACAGGAAATTTCCGTAGAAAATCATAATTTTAACTTGAAGATAATGCTTCATTAATTGCGTTAATGTAATGTTGAAAAATTTAAAATTCTCGTAATTGTCTATAATTAGTTATATGTATTGCATTTTTAACTAAAAAATAATAATTTACAAGAAAAAATGAAATAGTTGAATTTTCATTTGAAAAAATTAAATAAAAACGAATCTTCGACACAATAGTTAAGCTTGCACCAAAAAAAATTATTTTCAACTAAAATAATGATTTTTTTTATAAGATAAATTCTTAATAAAAAATGTAAAGATGAAATTTGTTCGAATCCACATACAAATAAATCCATTTTTTTTTAAATAATATTTAGAGCTGAAGCAAGCACCATAAAGTTTAACATGTATTTCCCATAAGAAAAAAAGACGTTTTTGTAAATTTTATTCAGAATCTTCAATATTAGCTGAATCGAGTTGAAACTTGACATTTCTCTTCATAATTAGCCATGGAATACGGAAAAAATTTTACTTTTCAAATATCACCCCCATAAGTCTGTTTCATAGGGTTTCAAAAAGACCTCATAAGTGAAAAATGGATTTACGAATTTTTGGCGGTAATTATGGTTTTTTTGCATTTTTTGCGTAAATTGTTTAAACAATTTATTTTTGTTCTTAGCAATTTTCTCCTAGAATGGAGATAGAAAGTCGCTGATGAAATTTCAATTAAACTGATGAATCTTCAATTGCAATAGATCAATTTTAAATTATTTTTTTTTTAACAAAAGCATTGAACTTCCGAGCAAGTAGTCCCATTTTA
This sequence comes from Andricus quercusramuli, assembly GCA_932178445.1. Classification (NCBI taxonomy): domain Eukaryota; kingdom Metazoa; phylum Arthropoda; class Insecta; order Hymenoptera; family Cynipidae; genus Andricus; species Andricus quercusramuli. The sequence continues at coordinate 38,184 of CAKNXH010062129.1, forward strand.
ACAATAAAGATAAATTTTCAAATAAAATGATGAATATTTAACTGGAATACTTGAATTTTAAACGAAGAAGATGAAGTTTCAAAGAAGAAGATTGATATTCTACCAAAAAATTCGATTTTCCAAAAAATACCTGAATATTCAACGAAATAGTTGAATTTTGAACTAAGAATACAAATTCACAACCAAATAGTTGAATTTTCAGTTAATAAAATTAATTATCTACTAAAAAAAACTGAATTTTCAACAAAAGAGTTGAATTTTCGATTGAAGTGATAAATGTTCAACTGAAATTATAAATTTTCAACTTTTAACTAAAAATATATCATTTTTCAATCAAAAATTGAATAAGACTGAAAAAAATTGAATTGAATTTTTATTTGAGAAAATTCATTTTCAACCAAGGGAAAAACAAATTTTGAAGAAAAGAGCTCATTTTTCCAGCAAGAAGAAACAGTTTAATTCAATAAAAAAAGACGAATTTCCAACATAAGTTGCATTTGTAACTGAGACTGTTCTGCCAAGAGAAAGAAAATATTGCAAACAAACTGGTGAATTTCCAACAAAAAACATGCATTTTCAACCAAATACTTAAATTTTCATTTAAAAAAATTATTTTCAAATTTAAAAACTGCGAATTATCAACTAAATAGTTAAAAACAATCATACAAAGCTAGCTTTACAAATGAGGAATCATTGTTTTTCAATTTTATATAACAAAAAAAAAATTAAGCACGCTCGCGAAAAAATTCCCAGACTTTAGACAAAATTCCCTGACTTTGAAAAAAAATTCCCTGACATTTCCAGATTTTTCCAGGCATATAAAAATTCTCTGACGATTCCAGGTTTTCCTGGTATTCCAGGTAGGGTAGACACCTTGAATTAATGAAATCAATTAATTAATTAACACCTCTCTCTAATTGAAAATTGGATAAAAAGTGAAACATTTTTGAAAAAAAAACCGCTACTGTCTATCTCCATTCTAAGAGAAAATTGCTAAAAACAATAATAAATTGTTTAAACAATTAATTCAAACATCTTATTACCAATACAAAGTAGTAAAAAATATTTTTGTTTGAAAACCAAATAGTAAACAAATGTTCTTTTTAAAAACCAAATCATAAAGAAAAATGTTCTTTTTGAAGATCAAATAGTAAAAAATTGTTATTTTTGAACACCAAAACGTAATGAAAAATGTTATTTCTGAAAACCAAATCGTAATGAAAAATATTATTTTTGCAGACCAAATAGTAAAAAATGTTCTTCTTGAAGACCAAATCGTAAAGGAAAACGTTCTTTTTGAAGATCAAATAGTAAACGTATGTTCTTTTTGAAAACCAAATTGTAAACAAAAATGTTCTTATTGAAAAATCAAGTCGTAATGAAAAATGTTCTTTTTGAAGACCGAACCATAATAAAAATGATTTTTTTTAACAGCAAAACGTGAAGGAATCGTACAAAAAATTTTCTTTTTGAAAACCAAATCGTGATGAAAAATGTTCTTTTTGAAGACCAAATTGTAATAAAATTGTTTTTTTAACCAAATCGTAAAGGAAAATATTTTTGTTGAAGACCAAATCGTAAAAAATGTTATTTTGGAACACCAAAACGTAATGAGAAATGTTATTTTTGAAAACCAAATCGTAATGAAAAATATTATTTTTGAAGACCAAATAGTAAAAAATGTTCTTCTTGAAGACCAAATCGTAATGAAAACTGTTTTTTTTTCTAAGACCAAATCGTAAAGGAAAATGTTTTTGTTGAAGACCAAATCGTAAAAAAATGTTATTTTTGAACACCAAATCGTAATGAAAAATGATTTTTTAAGACCAAAACGTAAAAAAAAATGTTTTTTTTTTTTTGAAAACCCAATCGTAATGAAAAATTTTATTTTTGAAGACCAAATCGTAAAGGAATATTTTCTTTTTGAAAACCAAATCGTAAAGAAAATGTTCTTTTTGAAGACCAAATCGTAAAAAAAATTATTTTTGAACACCAAATCGTAATACAAATCATAATGAAAAATTTTTTTGTTGAAGACCTAATCGTAAAAAAATGTTATTTTTGTACACCAAAACGTAATGAAAAATGTTATTTCTGAAGACCAAATCGTAAAGGGAAAAGTTCTAATTGAAGATCAAATAGTAAAGAAATGTTCTTTTTGAAACCAAATCGTAAACAAAAATATTCTTCTTGAAAAACCAAATCGTAATGAAAAATGTTCTTCTTGAAGACCAAAACGTAATAAAATATGTTATTTTTGAAGAACAAATCGTAAAAAAATGTTATTTTTGCACACCAAAGCATAATGAAAAATTATTTTTTTAAGACAAAAATGTTCTTCTTGGAAAAACATATCGTAATGAAAACTGTTCTTCTTGAAGACCAAATCGTAATGAAAATTGTTTTTTTTTTAAGCCAAATCGTAAAGGACAATGCTTTTGTTGAGGACCAAATCGTAAAAAAATGTTATTTTTGAAGACTAAATCGTAAAAAAATTTTATTTTCGAACACCAAAACGTAATGAAAAATGTTATTTTTGAACACCAAATCGTAATAAAAATCATAATGAAATTTTTTTGTTGTTGAAGACCAATCGTGAAAAAATGTTATTTTTGAACAACAAACTGTAATGAAAAATGATTTTTTTAAAGAGCAAAACGTAAAGAAGAATGTTTTTGTTGAAGACATAATCGTAATGAAAAATGTTATTTTTGAAGACCAAATCGTAAGAAAAAATGTTTTTTTCTTTGAAGACCAAATCGTAAACAAATATGTTATTCTTGAAAAACGCAATCGTAATGAAAAATGTTATTTTTGAAGACCAACTCGTAAGAAAAA
>CAKNXH010062131.1:0-92963 GCA_932178445.1 Andricus quercusramuli
CCCCCCCCCAGTGTTATGCACATATTAAAATACAGCTCACTGTAATCTATGCCCCCACACAGGCTCAATAGCTGGGGTAGAAAAAAAAAGGAACTGTTTTGTTGAAAATTTGCTTTTGTTTTTTTGGTTGAAATATCAACTATTACATTATTTGTTGAGAATTCATCGTTTTGTTGAAAATTCAACTTTGTAGGTAAAGAGTTCAAGAATTCAGTTGAAAGTTCAACCATTTTTTTTTAAATTCAATTATTTTGCTCAAAATTTAATTATATTGTTAAAAATTCAAAGATTCTGATAAAAAGTCACATTTTTGTAGGAAATACAATTTTTTGTTGGTCTTTTGTCTGTTTGATTTATTCAAAATTAATATCTCTGGGCAAAAATTTTATTTTTTGGTTAAAAAAAATATGTATTATACGTTTTTAATAAAATTTATTCAAGGCGAAAAATAATTTTTAAAACAAAATAAAAACTTTGAATAACTATTTTTTTGCTAAAAGTCGGAAAAGAATCTAGAAAACTTTAAACAACCTTTTTTTTATGTTACAGGATTTTAGAAAATCTCAGGAAAAATCCGAGTCTGTTAAAAAGATATTATTTTAGAACTTTTAGAAGTTTGGAAGAAATTTAAAAATATTTTTAAAAACGACACAAGAGGCGAAAAAAATGAAGACACATAATAGTGTTGATCATAATATAGAAGAGTTTACGAGGTACGCGATGAGAATGTGTTCGTTAAGGCCGAAGGAGCTTTAACAAAAGAGAATTCACAATCAACAAATGATAGTTGTCGATGCTTTGCCCTTCAATTTTGAAAGGTATGTGCACAAATGTGGGGAAATACAATATATACAAAATCTCTATATTTTCCAAATTATATATCGTTACTAAAAAATCTACCATATAAAATACAGAAAAAAAGAACTTTTTTAGAACTCTCAGGAAGGAATAGTTTTGCTTCTGCACTTTTTACCGCAACCCACATATTTTTTGAAAAAAAATGTTCAATTTTCAGAAAAACGGTCACCTTTTTTCTCATTTAGAATTCTTTTTTGTTTTTCTTTGCAAATCTTCAAACCGCAAATAATTTCAAGTTTTTACAATGTGTGATCATTTATTTCTTGCAAACACAAAACAGTTTAGGAGAAGAACATTAAATCTCAATAAAACTCCTTATCTTGTCTATTGCGACAAAGTACGTTTTTTTTTGTTGATACCAGGAAACACAAAAGTGTCTAAAATTTCAAATAAAGAATCAAGCAGATTTTATACATACAAATTTTTAATTTTTATATGAGGTTTAAATCGTTCAAACTTATATATCACGCAACAAGATTTTTCTTCTCATACAAAAATTTTACTTTTGCTAGAAATACATATTTTAATCTACTAAAAGACTATACCGATGACTCAACATTTAATTTTCTTCGTTTTTATCAAAGATGCACGGAAAAAATAAGTCTTGGAACATTTCGTAGATTAGTGCTAGACTTCAGGACGGGCCATCATTTTTATGAAGTATCGTATACTTTCTATAAAGTGGTCATACATTTTCATGGAAAAATAAAGAAAAGTCATGGAAGTTTTCAAGCGCAGTCAAGAAACAACAGGCTTGGAATTCTTATAAGACAGTTTACAAAAAATATATATATAGTCATGAAGTGGCTATAAAATAACTTCATATTTGCAAAGACTTGAATTGAATAAGTGCGTGATTCAAAAACTAAGAACTCGAATGCAAGTCAGAAAAACAGTCCATGACTGTATGCGAGAATTTTCAGAGGCGCGCTCAGTGGGGCTCAGAGACAAATTCACCTTGGTATGATTGAAGTAGACACTGGTCAAAAAATAATTTTCCGTGGAAAATTATATTTTTCCATTAAAAAAAAATTGTTTAATTAACTTGTTATGCAAAGTCAGTCTTGCAGCAAGTTGTCTAATTCGCAGTCCTCACTAAAATTCTTTTTACGCGGCCAAGCAGTTTTCAGCTGTAGCAGAACGCCAAGATTTTTTACTGTGTTTTCAGCCCGATCGATTAGCCGAGGGGCTTGCGCGGTTAGGAATGAGTTGCGTTAGTCTCGTGTCTAGGATAGGTAGTTCGAATACCCGCAGCGTGCGTCCGATTTTTTAGAGCGTAAAAAGCGAGCGATTGATATAAGTAATAATTGTGTGTGTTATAATAATATTTAAATAAATATATAACTTGAAGATAATAATATTATAAATTTGAAAAATAATTTTTTATTTTGTATTAGCATAAATGGCTAGCTTGACAGTCTACGAATCCTTCCTTGACTGTCTTCGAGAATTTAATATTGGAGTGTTGAACGGCTTACAAATTTTTCTGTGGTATTTTTTTGGTGGAGTCTAGGATTGCTTCACTGACTATGCTGGACGCAATTTAAGAAGTCTTTTATTTCTTCAAGCACTATTTGCATGATTTTCCAATACGATATTTTCAAATTATCAAATGCTTTTAGACCTATCCTAAAGTCACAGACTCGGTCAATGAAAATTTCCAGCACTTTTTTTTCCCGTGTGCTGTGAATTTTTTTGGGAAATACAATCTACTAATTCAATTTCTTCTTTAATTTTTGTAATTTTTCAATTATTCTTTCATTTCATTGTTGTGAACAGATAATTTCTGTAGCCTCCAATAAGGAGCTCCTTTTCATTTTTTCCTCTGTTAAGGGAGTAATTGATTTCGCATCATTCAATTGTAGGTAAATTATTCCATCGTTACCATCTAGAAAAAATTGTGAATATAATTATAATTCAATTTATTATAATTGACTCCTAAATTTGTTTGACACTTAACTAATTTTTAAATTATATTGAGGTAATCAATTTTTTCATTTAAAAATTAAAAGAAATGTTATTCCTAAAATAAATTATGGGCTTAAGGTCCTTTATCAGAATGTGGAATCGGTTCGTAATTTTGAGGACGCACAGTTGAATATTTTTGTCTAATTTTTGGCATACCTCATCTGCATGATCATATCTAGAATTACATAGAGCCGGATTTTCGATAAAATGTTTATGTCTTGTTTAAGAATAAAAAATAGTGAGAACAATAGTAGTGACGCTCAGTGTCAGCTATTAGCTTTCTAAATGAAAATTTAACTTGGTGGAAAGTTCATTTTTTTGGTAAAAAAGGAATCTTTCTGGTTGAAAATTCAATTATTTTGTTGACGATTCGTCTTATTTGGTGTCAAATTCATCTTTTTAATTGAAAATTTTACTATTATATTGAAAATTCGTATTTCTTAGTAGCAAATTCATCTTTCTGGTTGAAAATTTAACTATTTGGTTAAAAATTCATTGATTATTATTGAAAGTTCCCGTTAGGTAATTTCGTATTAATTTGGCTTTCCCTCAAAAGTTAATATTGCCTTATAATCGAGAAATTAGTGAAAGATTGAAAAAAATTATTAGGAGAAGACGATTGCGTAACATTTTCAAATTTATTTAGGCACTAATAGAACGTATTTACAAGACGTTGCGTCATAATGGAAAAATTATAATTTTATTGTTTACGCATTTAATTTATTTTACTTTACTACATTCGCGTTAAAAATAATCTCTCTAATTTATGATAGAACGCAATAACACAGACACAGATCTCTCCCGATTTTGAATAATCTGAACTTAAATATTCAAAGTTGTCAATTTTAAAGGCAAAATATGTACCAATTACAAATTTTTGGTATTGCGTAGTATTCATGATCTGAAATAGTAGAAAAGAAAAGCAACAAAGGCCGTTGCATTTTTGTCGACAAATACAAATTTTTGACGAAAAATACTAACGTAAATATCATCAAGTCGTTCAAAAGATTAATTTTTGTAATCATATGCGATTTTTGTTGCAAAAGGTCCATAAATTGTGAATTTGATGACTCTAAATAATCTGAAGCACAATGATAATCTGAAAAATATTATAATTTTTATTTAAAACTAGAAATTTCTGATCAAAAATACTAACATAAGCTACCTGTTACATACGACGCCGTAATAAATACTCAACAAGGCTAGAAGAAAATAAGGCCTCGCATGTGACATTAGAAACTAAGGAATCGTCTTATACAAGTTGGGCACACGAAGAAAGCCGCTGCAAATTCGTTGAGCAATCTTTTTTTTCTTCAAAATTCAGCAATTGGGTCATAAAAATGCCCAGGTGACCTTCAGAACTCAAAATTCTGGTAAGACGGAATGTTACCACATTCAGATTTAGTTGTGGTGTCAATATGAATTATAACGCAGCAAAAAAAAGAAACTTTTTATGACACATGCATGATTTCAGCCCTTTTCAATGCCTATGAAGCGGGACTAAAAAGTACTTTTTACTTCCTAGGGACTGAAAAATGACGTCAGAGAGGAATAATGAAAATTATGCATCATTTAGCTCGCATTTCATGATTATCAGCCCACTCACGGTAATAACTGTGAGGAAATTTTGTTTGCAGATAATAGAATTTTGTGGTTATTCATTGAAAGTTACTATATTGTTATCTACCCCCGTGTGTTGCTTCGAAAGCGTGTGGGTGGGGGAGATGAACAGTGAGCTTTCAGTAGTGGGGGGGGGGGGTGAACGTGTGTGTTTGTTCGGTGATGCTGGTTGTAGCCATGTCGACGGTGCGCGTCGTGCGGGTCGAGGAGGGGGGGGGGGGGAGAAATTCCCTTGTGTTGGGAAGGAAAGGAAGGAAGGATTATATGGGGGTGGGGGAAGGAACTGATGTGACCGGACCCTGTTTCTAGTTGCGAGGAGGCGGTCATGGAATCGGGTTCCGGTGCGATGGTGCGGACCAGCAGGCGTCGAGTCCGCTCATACCCTGAGGCAGGCTGCCCTGACTGGTGAGGGGGGGAGGTATACCCGCTTGATGTCCCCCCTCATTATCTTTCGCCACGCAGTTAGGCCGTCCATGAGTGCATGGACCTAACAGGGGGAAGCCAGTGAAGGGAGTGCGCCGACTTGTGGCTCTTTGTGGCGGGGGGAGGGGGAGGGGAGAAGGAAATGGGATGGCCCGTGGCCTAAGCTTACAAGAGTCTGTTCCCTTGAAGCGTTTTGGCGGCGGCGATTCAAGTAGCGATGGCGAAAAAGTTTCGGGCGTACCGTCGGCCGCGAGAAAGATGACGTCGCTACTCCCTGACGCGGGAGTGGCGACACGCTCCGTCGGTTGCTGAGGAGTAGCGGCGGCTGTCGCCTCTTGGAACACGGGAGCCGGAGAGGGTTCCGCAATCCGGGGAGACTCAGCCCGGGGTGGAGTGACGTTGCGAGAAGGCCCCGAAGACGTGGGGGTTCCCTAACATATGATGTCACTGGGCGGCGGCAGTGGTCGGCTTGGAGGCACGCAGAGTGCCCACGGACGGGGTGGTGTGTTTAGGCAGTCGATTTCTAACCGAAGACTAACCAATTATTCGGGCGCTCCGCGTCGCGTCAGCTCTGAAGGTGGAAAGGCCTAGCGAGTGTCGCGGGCGAATCCTGGTAAGCGAAGAATGAGTGGCCTCAGATCCTGGGTGCGCCTCGTCAAATATCCAATAACTGCCATCCGCTTCCTTGGACGACCGCGGGTGCCTCGGGGTCGTATCTTGGTACAGAGACAGCCGCTCGTTCCCGGTCGTGGCGCGCTTCGAGGGCTCGGCGTGCCCTCTCTTCTTCAATCCTTCGGGCCGCGGCTGCCCAGCGCGTCCATTCCTCCTTTGTCCGACGCGCGTGTATTTCGGCATGCCATCGGGCTCGTTCCGCGGAGGTCTCACGTGCCCGGCGCGTCTGACGGTCCCGGGTCCGCTTGTTCTCGCGCGACTGTCCTTGGTCCCCTGTCATAAAGGGTGTTGTCGGCTTTCAGACTTTCGTTTGGGAACAGAATTCGTCCCGAGAGGAAACCCGGAAAAGAAAGTGACGGGATACGGCTTTCCGTCACGAAAGAATTTACACGGTCGAATTTATCCGCGGAATAATCGGTCGATTATCGCGGCCGAGTCACTTAACGTTTGCGATGAAAGGAAACCGAGGGGAGGAACAAACGAATTAACTGGGCCGAGCCACGACATGTCAGCCACAACGCGAACTATTTTCCCTTGATTTCCTAACAGGGCCGAGCCACGGAAGGTCAAACACACGCGAACTATATCCCCTGGAGTCCCTAACAAGGCCGAGCCACGGTAGGTCAGCCACACGCGAACTTTATCCCCTGGAGTCCCTAACAGGGCCGAGCCACGGTAGGTCGACCACACACGCGAACGCGAGCACCGAGAACTGATTGAACCGAAGGGCCGAGCCATTGTAGATCAGCTGCACACACAACACTATCAGGTTTTCACAAACAAATCCCGGCAGAAAGAAAACAAAACCGACTCACCGTGAAGTAAGTTGAAACAAAATAAGCTATCAATCCGAATTCGTGAAACCGACGCGGCTGATCTGAAGGGATGCTGAGTGAAGGTTGGAGAGACACTCCGGAGAGTATAAAAAGAAGCGAAGATTGTATCTGGATACTGAGACTTTTATTTTCAGAGATTTTAATTACAGGCGGAAGGAGGCAGAGCGAATGCTGCTGTCTCCTCGAAATCTGAACATTAACTGCTTACTCTAGAGTCTCTCGGCTCGCAGCAGCCTCGGCACGGGAGCTTCGAAGGCAGTGGGAGCGGCAGCGAGCTCGCCGATTGGCCGAAAACCGACAACGGAGTCGCGATCAGGCGGTGGGGACAGCCGCCCGGGCCCACTACCCGAGCCTTCACACGCCGTCGGCCATGCTAGCCGAGAAATTACACTATTCTAAAATTTTTATTAGCGATTTAAAAATATCAAATATAATCTAAAATTAATTAAACTTAGAGGGTTCTTATATTATAATCCTAATTTTAACTCTGTGCAAACGAAATTTAATTCGGCCCATTAGAACGGCTGTTCGGGTTGTTTAGTTTGATAACTGAAATATAAATTTTAATTTAATTACTTAAAATATTTATCTACGAACTAATCTACAAACAAATGTAAAATAGTCAGGGGGAGGGGGGGTATTTCATATTGTTCTTAATAACTGAGAAGCTATAACGGGGTTTCTATTCTAAAACAAACTCTAACTAAGATATGTAAATTAGCCCTTGCACCTGCTTGCCCCTATCCACACTCTGGCTTTAGTTTAAAGTTTAATTATAATTTAATTATTCATTTCTCTATAACTTTTATTTGGCTACGCGGCCGCCGGTTGAGATCCATCGCCTTGAGTGTCAGTACGTCCAAACGAGAGCTCAATAGGAAGGAAGGAGACGGAGGGTAATTTAAGTGAAAGGAGGAAGCGCACGGAGAAAATGAGAGAGCTTGGCGTATGTGACTACGCGAAGGACCCGGTCGGTTAACGGAGAGTAGCACAACAAGAAAACGTGACCAAGTACGTGTTTATCGGCTTACGGGCGTTTTCCAGCCATCACCGATGGCAAGCAAACTCGTCGTTTCAAAACACTGTAAAATCGACACTCACGTCTTAGATGCCCTTCACTCTGATTTCTGGAAGAAAATTAAAGTGGAGGGCCGCACAGATGAGTGTCGATGTTACGTGGTTCTCAACTATGGACTGTGGCCTATAACATTATATAGCTGTAAACATCTTTGAAACTTTACAATTACTTGCACTTATACTACGTTAAGAGCTGTGCAAGTGCGCCGTGTTATCAATCATCAAATTTCGAGACGTGAGATTCCGTTGGAAAAAGGAATTTTGAACAGTTTCTGTACTTTTACCAGCGTCAAAAAAATCAACACTCTGAAAGTAGGTCCATTTATTACCTTATCTGAAAGTCACAGATAGTTGCTATGTGATATCTGTGAACTCTGTTTGGTGTTGCTTGGTACTTTCCGGCGTGGCTTTCCACGTCATATATAAGTTTCTTTGGACCTTAAATTTGAATGAAATGAAGAAACTAATGTCTGCTGCCTCACATGTCTGATTGATAGGAAGGACAGTAAGGGAGCTTACTGAGATCAGGTGATTTATTGATTCCCGGCCCAGTTTTTGTACGACACACTGGAAAAGCCCAAGTTTTGCGGATTCAAAGGTACCGCCTTATTTCATATTGTGCGCTACATGGATTTGGATTTTTATTGCTACAAAGACCGTGTGGAAACGTGCCAAGAAGGAGGCTAAATTTTTTGAATCTGGCAATAAAAATGGCGTTGATCGTTAATATGAACTACAAGATCCACAAAATCGTAATTCGCAGTGATCATAATTCTCACGCTTAACCTCCAAACCGTTGTTTCTAACCTTAAAACATTCTTAGTTTTTGCTTTCCATCCATCTACATCCTCATCTATCCCATGTGTTTACAAGACAAATAACTTTCTCTTCTATAACCTCTGCGCATCCGTCGCTTGCTTGCGGCCTTTACCTTGAGCCGAAGTTTATTTATTTCGGTTTAATTTTCGTTTGCTTTGATTTATTTTACTGGGGATGTATATGTTATATAAGAATTTGTCATTGGAAGCTCTACTACACTCGGATCAGAAATATGCTGATACGGATTTAACCTTGCTGGCTTGCTGATTCTGTTCCCTTTTGCAATCATGTTTATTTCGGCAGTGCTAGGAAATTGCAATAGAGAAATCGTTTGTTTTCTCTTTGGATTATAGTCCTATCTCGATACTGACGTTTTGGTGTTTCCTGATTCTTTTTCTTTTAGCTATCTGTAAGGACTAATAATGAATGTTCCCTTTTCTGTTTGATTTGATGTTGGTTTATTTAAATCTTGCGCGGGGCGGGTCCCTTTGCTTCATGTAGTATTGTAGCTGCTTATTGTAAATTAAATCTGCTTTTTCAAGAGGAGTTGTCCCCCTCTAAACTTAATTAATTAGGGTTCAGTTATTGTAGCTGAATATTAACAATTATTACCCTTTTTTTAGGTGGATCTTTGGACTCGGTGCCATATCGCATCCGAATGAGAAGGGGCGAAGTACCCCTGGCAAACCCAATCAACCCAAAAAGCACACTCCCGTGCACACACGTAGAAAAGGGCCTTCTTCGCAGGTAGGGCCTGCGGGGGGAAGGGAGGCTAACCCTCGAGTCCCTTCAACCTCATCGTATCCTCACTCGTCTCAGGGGAATCAACGAAGGAGAAATGGAAACAAGAGAAGCCGAGGGTCGTCCTCCTCTTCCCCAATCACCGAGAACACCCCAAAAGAACAACGCAGGGATGGGGATGGTTTGTCAAATGTGCTGGACAGCATCTGGGCCGGTATACAGTCCCCTTCAACTCAGCTGGAAGTATCCCAAGCCAAAGAAATGGCTCGTTCCACGGTTTCAGCCCCACCTGCACAATCTTGTTCACGTGAGAATGATCAGAGATAACAGGATTCTCCTAAGAATTTTGGACTCAGTCGGAAAATTTCCACCCTCACTGCTAGCCCTGTCCTTCAATTAACGGATGCACACATGAGCTGGTCCAGAATGGGAGAACCGTGTCAAGATTTTTTGCACAGAAAGGATTGATGCAAACTCCCTGGTTTTATCTCCGGACCTTAGATACTTGGGATATCAAGTTTATATTCCACCTTCTCTTATTCGAAATGGGGCATTTGCGAATGCTATCCCATCAAAGTACTCCGCTCATGAAATTGTCAATAGGATCAGTCGTGATGAACAGGATAAGATCATGGCAGCGAGACGAAGGACAAAGAATGATGGCTCTCCTGATGAGAGAGTGGAATTTGTCTTTTCCTGCTCTGAGATTCCCCGTCGTGTGCTAATTTCCAACGTCGCGTTTAATCTTACCCCAGTGATACCCCCACCTATGAGATGTTTTCATTGCCAGAGGTACCGTCATGGTTCTGACGAATGCAGGTCCAACCGCCCAATCTGTGAATTCTGTTCTGCACATCACAGGAGTGACAGTTGTCAACAAAGGTTGATCTTGCGATGCTCGAATTGTAGAGTGCATCATTTGGCCTCTTCCAGGGAGTGTGAAGTCTACATCTATGAATATGAGGTGATGCGATATCGCTGTTGGAGCAATTGCGGTTACGAGGACGCGGACCGGAATCTGCGGGAGATGGGCCTTATTCGTCCCGGGGGTCGCAGGTCAACACCCCCTCTCCCCCTCCCGCTAACTCACCTCCTCTACTTGATAGAGAAGACCTACAAATGGGCTTATCGAATACGCCTAATTCTCCTGATTCGATGCAAGACTTACTCCGGGAGGCGGTCAATAACTTCCTACTGGCTACGGGAGAAACAAACCTACAGTTGAGCGCTGCGTTGGCCAACCTCGATCTCGAGCAGTTTTCGGGACAGATTTGATACTCCTTAGGAGTAGGGCCTCTAGATAGGATATATTTATTTTCCCCCAATTTGTTTGTTTGTTTGCTGCTAAACTGTAGCTCTCTCTTCCTTCGTTCTGGTATCAGCCGGTCAAACCCATGCGGTGCTATGTCTGTCTTACTGCTGTTTTGCCTTGTTTGGACAGTTTTAATTAATTCATTTGATTCTTTGTTGTTTTAGCTTAAATTGTAGTTCCTTTCCTTTGTTTTTTGGCATAGTTTGGACATAATTATGCTATGTTATGTCTGAATAGTTCTATAAATACTCTTTAAGTTTCCGCTTTCACGTGCTGTTTCGATCTATTTAGACTAACAACCTCCAATTTAATTCAACTCAACTTTCTTTTTGAAATATGGAATCAATTTTCCAAAACTCGAACTTTTATGTCTAGCTAGTTTTATGTAATTTACTAATGTTTTACGTGTTCATGAGATGTTTCAATATATTTAGGTTCGTATCGCCGAGGAAAGAATTAAAAACTGGGATGAATATTCAATCCTCAATTTGCAGATTCTAACAAGGTTCAAACTAAATTGAATTTAATTTTTCTTTGAATTCTGAAATTGAACTACAAAAACTCGGATTCCAGAAAATTCCTATGCAAGGAATTTTTATATCAAACCAATATAAACAAGTGTTTACATAAATCTCATAAATCTAAATTCTTAAAGTTATCATAACTGAGCTTATGAGGTTATAGACCTCATTTAATATCTCTATGAATTGCACTGCCCTTGGCCTGGAAATATAGGGGATCCGGGTGCCAGCATGACCCCTATGTGTCTTTTCTGTAACTCACTTTTCTGTTGTCCAGCTTTAATCTTAGCCTTAGGTGGTACAATGCAACCATTTATCGGATTACCCGCCCTACACTCTAGCTGAGCATACTCTCAGAACTGTTTTGTGCACGATCTTGTAGAAAGAACTTTGTTTAGGAATATGGACACACCTTTTAGGATTAGAAGGTTTCTTATTTGTTTAGTGAAGAATTTGGTTCGGAATTCTTATGTTTAGAATAGTTATCGTCCATTAGGGGACTTATAAAAAAATGGAAGGTCAAGTCAAAAGTATTAGATTTGAAAATTGAAACGCGCACAGTGTTCTACGTAGGGAGAGAAGAACGGAAGTAGATGCATTGCTGCATGAGAATGACCTTGACATTATTTGTATCTCAGAGACTTGGCTAACGAGGGATGTTGTATGGGAGATTAGAGGCTACCTAACCTATAGATCTGATAGAAGGGATGGTCGTCGTGGAAGCGGTGCCCTCATTTTGGTTAAGGATGGCTTTGCTGTCGACAGATTGGAACTTGGGTGCCGCTGGGAAGAGGAAGCTGATGTGGTTGGTATAACCGTGTCCTCTTCTCTAGGTAGGATAGCAGTTGCTTCGGCTCATGTCCAACCTGGAGCAAGGATACTGCGTGAGACATGGGAAGCCCTTATTAAGCTCATGGAAGGGCAAGGAAAGGTATTACTCTGTGGGGACAATAATGCTCACTCCTGAATGTGGGGTGCTCTTAGTTCCAATTTCCTGGGTAACCAGCTCTTCACTGCCATCTATGACGTGAGCTTGGTCCCTCTGAATGACTCAGAGCCCACGTACATCCCAGCGCCGGGTTGATTGTCTAACCTATAACTCCGTTCATCTGCCGTTTTTTTGTAAACTTGACGCCTCCCCGACTATGATCTCCACTCACTCAAACAGGTTCAACGTAGAATAACTGGATTGGTTCCTGTTTTGTAGAGAGGTGGATGAGGAGATCTCGGCACTCTTCCAGGCTTTGCTTGATTGGGATCTTCCGGCAAGGATCTATGACAGGTTTGTGAACTCTGTTTTTGCTGCCTTGGAGATGAATGGTGCATTCAGGTCGAGCAATCGCGGAACTGGAGGGAAGAAGGAGCCACGCTGGTGGAACAGTGAATGCGATGTGGCTCTTGAGAGAAGGTGAGCGGCTAGAAAGAGATACCTAGCTACACACAGACAGGAGGAGAAAGCTGCTTTCAAAGTAGTGGACAACGAGATCAAGGCATGTCTTCTTAAAATCAAATACCAATCTTGACAGATCCTTCTGCGAATCTCTCGACCCTGTTGGGGGTCTCGCCAAGATATGGCGCATGGTTAGGGCTCTGGCCTCTCGTACCTCTTCCCCGCATACAAATGTGGTAACTGATCCGGAATCCCCGGTTATCAGGGAATTAGAAGATGAATTGTTACGCTCAGACATCCCGCTGGTCTCGGTGGAGCAGATCCTCAATCTGGATGAGACGGATCTAATGAACCAGGCCTTCTCTTTGGGTGAATTCCAGTTCAACGCCATGTTTCGGAAGTCATCTTACCCGGAGACATGGCGAGATACCAGGGTCTATTTTATTCCTAAGGCTGGTGGGAAAGGGTTTCGGCCAATCTCACTAACGTCGACTCTCTGCGAATTGTTTGAGAAGTTGACGCAGAGGCGCCTCGAATGCCTGACCGAGAGTAGAGACTGGTTGCCGAATTTCCAATACGGCTTTAGGAGAGGTCGATCCTCCATGGATTGTGTGGCAGCGGTTGTAACCGACATATTGGTAGGTTTCTGTAGGGGAAAGTCAACGGTGGCCTTGGCCCTGGACTTGAAAGGAGCTTTTCATGCAGTCCCCCCAGGAGAGCTTATCGGAGAGTTGAGGGATCTTGAAGTCCCCGGAAGGATTTTTAACTTTGTCTCGTTTCTCGTCTTTTAAAAGGAACCTGATATTTAATACGGATGGCACTGATGCTAGATTCTCGGGTGTTGGTGTTCCTCAGGGAGGGGTTCTCTCCCCACTGCTTTTTAGTCTGGTGTTAAGCCGAACCAAGGAGTGTCTCCCGTTCGCGGTTAAGATCTCAATGTATTCCGATGACGTCTTCCTTTACCTAACCTCCGAATTGATTCAAGATGCCCAGCCTCTTTTGCTGCGCGCTATTGGAGCTTTGTCGCCATGGTTGAGGAGAGTGGGTCTTCTAGTCTCCATCCCGAAATGTCTGTTATGTGTTTTCTCAAGGTCCAGAGATAGACTTAATGACGTGATCTTGAATTTTGAGGGAGCAGATATTGGAAATCAGCCCTCTCTTGAATACCTGGGCGTTTGGCTCGATAGACAAATGACTTGGACGACCCACATTACAAACATAGCAGCTAAGGGCTCAAGAGCAGTTAACATCATGCGGGTTATTTCCAGAGTTACTTGGGGAGCCTCTTCTATTCTTCTCCTCACCGTGCACAAAGGTTTAATCAGGGCCTGTCTGGAGTGGGGTGCTCCCTTCTTCTTAGGGGCAAGCCAGACAGCTTTGAAAGTACTTGATCGGGTTCAATATGCGTCGTTGAGTGTGGCACTCGGGTGCATGAGTTCAACTCCTGCCTCTATCTTATTGTCAGAGGCTGGGGAAGCTCCACTGTCGTTAGGGAAGGCTCTTCTTGCGAATAGATTCATTTTGAGGAACTTCCGGTGGAGCAGAAGTCCTCTTACCGATAGGCTGACAATTTTGGCTTCAAAATGTCCGTCTAAAAGGTTCGGAGTTCAGCCGCAGCGCTGTGGATTAATAATTGCCTTTAAAAATATGTTCTCATTCATCCGATCCTTGTATATCACGTTTAGGCCTTCTTATTTATCGTATCAAGGGACACTGTTCGAGAAATTTGCATGCACGAGATACCCTGGGGCGATTCGAATATTCACTGATGGCTCGATAAACCCTGTTTCGGGAGCTGTGGGTTGTGGTTTCTTCATCCCAGCTAGGAACCTAAGATATGGCGTGAGATTGAGGGACTACTCGACTTCCTTGACGGCTGAATTACAAGGTCTCTTCCATGCCCTCATCCGAGTGGTGGGAGATAAGTGGAAGGACGTAGTTATATTTACAGATTCCAAGGCAGCACTTAGGGCTACCCGAGATAGATTTGCAAACCCCCTTGGGCACACTCTAGCACATTTGGTGAGTAACGGGGCTGCTTTTGCTGGCCGGTTAGGGATCTCGATCCGCTTCGCCTAGGTTCCATCCCACTCAGGCATAATAGGTAACGAGACCGCTGATGAGATAGCGAAAACAATTGCTACCCTCCCAATGACGGCTCTGGAAGAGTACTTTGTGGGGGATGTTCGCGAGATATGCCGACGGGATTCCGCCGATTGGGCGGCATTATCTTGGCCTTATGGAAGGACTGATGTTCAAGAGCTGATTATTTTAGTCACGTTTCGGTCAAAACCCCGAAACCATGGTTTCAAGGCTGCGGGCTCCCAAGATGCTACAACAACCTAGATACGAGACTTAGAACTTCACATGTGTGCACGGGAGATCATTTCCTAAGAATAAGCTGGAATATCCCGGAGGGATGCGAATGTGATGCCGAGCTGAAGGATCTTACGCATCTCATACATCAGTGTCGCTTGCTCGCACAATGCCGCACCGGGCTACTCAGGTATATTAACCGAGTTTCCCCGGGCCTGCCTTCAGTGCTTTTTAATTTTTAAGATCTAATATTTAATCCCACTGTAGAATCGGTGGATGAGCTGGGTCGTTTTTTGGGGGGGAATAAAAATCTTATACTAATAACTTCGACTGGGTAGCATCCTGCTTGGGCGTCCCTCCCCTCCTTTGCATTTCTTTTCCGTGAACTGGAGGAGACGGAGTGCTCGGGGACGCCATTGTGGCTGGATCGACACAACCTGAAGAGTTTTTTTTTTTTCCGTAGAGGAGGTGAGAATGCATTTACGCACTGAGTGTGGGACTCGACCTAAAAACGGTAATACCCACTAAACTCACCTCCTCTTCCCACCAACCCAAGTCTTCGGAACCGCTTTCGCATTACTTCAAGGAAATGGGGGTAAGGCCACTAAGTCGTGCTTCGACTTCCACTTTTGAGCGCCAGCTTGGCATTCTTCCGATCATCATCCAACCAGGATGCACGCATCGTCCTCAGTAGTGTGGTGGTACCACACAACGGGCTCGTCGGCCTTCGGCATCCTGGTTGAGTATTGTTCGTCTAGGTAGCGCGTCCTCGAGGCTTCCTCGACAAGGTTGCCTCTCGGAACGCCCTACACCTCATTGTCCCGGGACGATGGTCTGTCCGGGGCTTATCTTCGTTTATGGCACAGAGGTAGCACTGCGGTGATCTTTCGCACGCCGCAGCCCTATGGCCCTCTTTGCCACATCTCCAACATGAACTCGAGCGGTCTGGGCTCGAAGCCCAGGCAGCGGTAGCACCGAACCCTTTCCGCCTTTTTATGTACACGACAGGACACCCACCCCACCTTCAGATGTCCTGTGCGTACCAGCTTCGCGGCCAGTTCCTCGGCCAGCTCCCCGAAAGCCTTCAGGTTGGCCCTGAAGGGTTTTTGTCGTGAGGCTGACCTTCACTTCTCCAGCACTCCGACTTCCGAAGTGGCTTCTAACGGCCGCTTCGACTTCACCGTCCTCCGTTGTTGGATCCAGGTCCAGGACCTCGATCTCGGTACGGGGTGCGAGCTCGCGCACATTCCCCCCCAACCCAACAGCCGCACTCACTGCAGCCGAAAATTCGGCCCTCCCCTCTGCTGCAGGTTCAAGCTCCACAAGGACCTCTCCATTTCTGGTATGCCTGACACCCTTGATTTTTACACCAAGGGTGTCCGGTTTCACCTTCTTTTTGAGGTCCTTGAGGACCTCGGCATAGCTTAGACCCTCGGCCGGTTTGATAAGAACCGCCTCGGGTCGACCTCGTGTCCGCACCTTTTTCCTCGCCTGCTCCCTGATGTTAATGTCAGGCCTGTCCTCTCCGTCTGTCTTCTTCGGGTTCGAGGACGCTGCTGTTGCAGCGTGCGTCCTCGGCTTCTTTTTCTTCGGTTTAGAAGATCCTGCCTCGATTGGGCTCAGAGTGGACTCCCGTTCGCGCCTCCGAGCTTGAGTTTCCATTGCTTCTTCCATCTGGGTCCCCGTTTGACTGGTTTCTTTCACCGCTTTATTTCTCTTTTTAGCAACCGCCTTTTCCTTTTGTTTTGCAGTAGCTTCCGCTCCAAAATCCTCTATCGCCTGACTGTAGGATTCTTCGGCGTAGCGCAATTTGCGTGCCAGCTCGTTCATTAGGTCAATTGCCTCCTCCAGTCCGTTCTTAATAGGATTAAACATATTTCGCCTGGTATCGCTAAATTCCTGCATCTTGCACAGTATACCAGATAGCTCGGCGAAATTTTTTTTACCCTCCTTCATCCCTTTCACCGCGTCCACATTAGCCACCTGAATCAGATTTTGTACATCATCCATTTAAATTCCCACGAGTAGCTAGGGAAATAAAGTTCCACCCCCGCAGAATCCCGCATGCGGGGGTAAGGTCTGTATACTCTAGAAGGCGACCTGGTATCCTAGAGACACCGTTTGAGACACCACACCCCTGGTGCCATGCAGCCTTCGGCACGGTGGATTAACGCCTTGGCTTGGAGGTTTTTCCTTTGGGACCATCCCTGGACCCTTGCCTGCGACTGCTTATTGGGTAGTGTAACCGTATTCAGCAGAAACCCTCGGTACAGGGCCGCAACAGGAAGGGGTCGTGGTTTTTTCTCAGTGTGTCCTTCACCAGTCTGTTTGGTCCGCGGGGCCTATTTTATTTCAGCCCTACCCTCTGTTTCAAGCGAGCATTCCCCTATCCGCCACCCGGGGACGCGCCACGTATGGGTTACAGACTCCCACTGTGGACAACCTGAAGAGTAGTGGTTCTTTGTTGGCTGGACTCGAAGTACGACGTTCGATCAAGAAGAAGGAATCTGTGTGGAATATTATTGGCGCCTATTGGATTACTTGGAATATATTGGATTATTCAATACTTATAAAGTTTGAATGCAGAATTTTTGTTTGGAACATGGCTATATGAATCAAGACGCCACAAAGAAAGAAAGAAAGAAAGAAGATTTCATTATGTTTTTCTGTGCGGCCCGTGACACACGCGCAAATCCTATCACGCAAGAAATTGTTATTTAGAAGTGTTAATTGAAAATGTGTTCCAGTTCGGAAGATTCCGAAAAATTTAGCAGCAGAAGAAATCGTAGTGGTCAAAATGATAACGACAAATTGTGCCGCGAAATAAATTGACTTAGGTAGACAATGAAAAGGCGTTACTCGTTTCATCGAGATTCACCGACAAAGTATCGAGAAAAGCGACGACGTAATTCGTCTGCTCGAGGAAGAAAGGACGAAAAGCATGCCTCCGGTAGAGACGGTACTGTGCCAATGGATCGTCGTTCGTCACAACGTGGCCGGAGCTTATATAGATTATAAATTAATGTCTCAGGCTTAAGATGGTTACAGCCCAATATGTCGAAGGCATTTTTGGTGGTTCGGGATCCGAACCACTAGAACCTCGGTAAAGGTACATAGAAAAATTTCAAGAGGTACCGGCTCAGGGATCGAACACCGGACACCTAGGGTGAAGTCCGAGCGTCTAACCAACTGAGCCACCGAGGCTCTTTTATTATTATTATTTATTTATTGAGAGAAGTTGTAGGCTCCGGAAGCTGCGATCATGGTTCCTTAAAGCAACCAATCAAGAAGCAACTGGAACGTGTACATCATCCGCTTCTGCTCCTTCTATCCTAGAAGGTGAGCAAGAGCGGGAAATTTACGCGTGATAACATCGGGCAGCACTGTTCCTTGGAGTCAGGTCTCTAGCCGCGGATGACCTTACGCAGCAGACGGGACAGTTGGAGATAAAGGTTTCACCTCTGGATACTTTTTCAGAGCTACCAATCTTTGTGGAATGTTAAGAGGAACAGTGTTGACGGACCGGGTGGAGTGATACCAGAAGAGCAGCCTTTTGCATCCGGATCGCGATGAAATGAGCCTGACGCTGGCAAGCCGGAATCTTGTTGAGTTGGCTAATAAATGAAGCTTTCATGCCTCCAAGACAGCCGAGTATGAGAATTATAAGATGGACTTTGTAGCCTTGGTACAGCCTACTCAGCTCGAAAAGAAGTGCTTGATATTTCGCTCGTTTTTCTACCTCCTTTGCCGTGATATTACCATCGGCTGGTGCCGAGAATTCAATAACGTCAATGATCTTGTTCTTCAGATCTTGGAGGACAATATCAGGCTTCGTAGCACTGATACGTTGAGTGGTGGAGAATGAGAAATTCCAGTAGATCTTACACTGATCATTCTCCACGACGGACTCGAGTTCCCCCTGGGCGTACGGCAAGACGGGCAATAGATCAACACCATAGAAGTGCCTAAGATGCACTGTAAAAAAAAAGTATCATATCAAGGCTAGTTTTCGGTACTGAAACAGTCCTCCAAAAATATAGTCTCGGGTGGCTCCATTCTAATGCCACTTTATTTTGATGCCACTAAACGATGTTTTAGTACTACTTTTTTGGATCAAAACAGGACTGAAGTGAGATCAAATTTCAATGACGTTACGTAGCACATGGAAAAGTCAAACGTCAAACGTCAGTGACGTGAGGTAGCACATGGAAACGTCAAACGTCCGTGAACTGTCACTGTACTTCGTTCGTGTTGTTTCGATGGTTATATGGCTTTATGGCAAAAAGCTTTGATTCAGAAAAATTGTACAGTTAAAGCTGACCAGTTCGTTCACACTAAGTATTTTTTGAAGGAAGACATTCTCCAGGAGAAAATCCTGAAAGGACCCGATGGCGCTATTTTGAGAAAGGTAAGTGATTTGTATATTTATTGTAAAACTGAAATCAAAATAAAAAAATAAAACAAAAGTCAATTCATTCTTTTTCAATAAACTGTATTTATTAGGTATTTTCACTTAGTACTCGTTTAAAAAAGTAACATTAATTTATGATTTTGGTCGCATGAATTGTTAAAGAAGAAAAATTGAGGTTAGTATCATACATTTTCTAGCCTTCTAATTTAATCCTGAAATTAACGTCAGTTTTTCTGTATCCTGCTCAAATAAGGCATTGACTAAATTTACTTGGCACATATTTTCTATTCCGAAAATTACTAAAAATATGAATAAATTGTGTTTCTTGTTGCACGTGCTGACGGGAAAACAAACCGAATTTTTTTTTAAATGAGTAGTTAGTGAAAATATCTAATAATACAGTTTATTGAATAAAAAAAAATTACTTTGGTTTTATTTGTAACTTTTCATTTCGATTTTACAGTAAATATATGATTATTTAACTTTAACAAAATAGTGCCATCGGATGCTTTCAGGATTTTCTCTAGGAGAATGCCTTCCTTTAAAAAATGTTTACTGTAAACGAACTGCGCAGCTTTCACGGTAAAATTTTTCAGAATTAAAGCTTTTTGCCATAAAGCTTTAATAGCTGGGTCTTTCAAGACGTTGGAAAAATTAATTTTTTTCATATTCGGGATCTTTGGGTTCTCCGAATTCACTTTTGTAACTCGATTTGCATCTCGGAATGATACACATCGCCATAATTAATTCGATAAACATAAAAACACTAGTGGAAAACTCCACCAGGCCATTTTCACAATCATTGTTTAATGTACATATTACATTACAGGTCAAATTTGGTCAAAAATTAAAAAAGAGGAACTGCGTTGATTGCAAATTCGCACTATTTTATTCTGCAAGCGACGAAAGTGTAGGTCAAATCCAAACTAATCATCCAGTGGCAAAATTAATCACGTTAGATCAAAATTACAATCTCCAGTACCCGAATTTTAAACTCTTGGATTTTATAAAATCAATCGAAAACTCATTTTCTCTGCATTGCAAGCAAAGTCCTGTTTTTTACTTAGTCTTGAATGATTTGTCTAAACTCAAGTTTTACTTTTCTTGTGCAGAACACGGGAAAGAAGTTTTGGTCTACACTTTTCACTTATATTTGCAGAATAGAATGCGACATTTTTCTAAAATTTCTTTAGCTGATTCCAAAAAAGGCTAATTTGCAGAAAAAGAAATTAGCGATATTAGCTGAAACCTAATTCTAATTCGTAATTTATTAAAGACTTCGAAAAATAACTTTCGATTAACTTGAGTGTTGCCAAAGATGAAAATATTCTTTAACGGTCTTCCTTTAAGAGTGGCTATACAAATTAGAGGTGTGCAGTCGTTTATTCGAATTTGTAATACAAATTTAGACACGCCTGGAAAGTTGGATTCTTTGACATAGAATTTTTTTTTAATGTACATCAAACAGGTTTGACTTCCTTAAGCTATTGAAATTTCTAAATCAAAATAACTCCTTTTTTTCTAAAAAAAAAATGACTCCAAAACTCAAGTCTAATATTTGAAATTCGACTTATTCGAACAAGTCGAATTTCGAAGATTCGTCTTGAATTTTGAATCCATTTTTTACAATAAAAAAGTTATTTTGATTTTAAAAATTGTAGTAATTGAAGGAAGTCAAGGCGGTTCGATGTACAGTTAAATTTGTCTCTATTTCGAAAAAACCAATATTCTAAGTGTTCTTGAATTTGTATTAAAAATTCGAATAAACGACTGCACGGCTCTAATAAAAATGCTAAAATATTTTAGCTTGGTTAGAAAGTCTATTTGATTTTAAAAAGTTGACATTTAAGATTTCGTTGTTTGTAATATAAAAATTTCTTATAATCGTTTTGTGACATTTTTACTGTTTTTTCGAAAAATGTCGGATTTAATTGATCACATATTTTATAATGTATCATATTTCTTGTTTGTCATATAAAGATATAATAATTATATTATATGGGTTATTCTCCACGCAGAGGGCACTATCGAAAAAACTAAATTGAAAAAAAAACATTTTTTCAGACCTTTGAAAAGCCATCCGGGTATCTCCAATTTCAGTCCTTAACCCTACTTCCCCGAGGAAGGTGTGATTTGAACACCTAGACTACCAGGATTAACCATTCAAACAGTAAGACCTTTGGAAGAACATCCACCTCATCACTTTTGAATCATTGCAATATGAATTTTTCAATACTGAATAATAACTCAAAATGACGTTATAAATTTTTGTAACTTTTACAATTCAAAAATTAATTCTATGCAACATTTTCGATTTAACCGTTATCTTATATTCATATAAATAAATATTTATTATATTTATTAGTATTTAATAATTAGATATTTATTCACCAGTTTCCTCTTTTTTAAATAATGCTACCTTTCTCCCCCTTTCTATTTTCTCTATCACATTTCAAAAGTAGAAGAAAATTTAAACAATGAAGAATTCTCATAAGCATGAAGTTGAAAGCAATTAAAACAATACTCCGTGTGCATCATTTTAGTTCTCTAGTACGTACCATTCTGCAATCTGAAGTTAGCAAAGTAAAATAGTACGAACGATGGCATCAAAATAAGACGATTTGTTATTATAACAGGACGCTAAAAAAGTGATGCTCAATTCAAATGGAACCATAGTTTTTACAGTTTGGTAATATAACACTTTTAGAGCCGCATTGTGTCTCTCCATGTACTCGTAGCGTGCATATATAGAGCATCCACTGAGAACATGTCCAAGTGTTTCTGGCTCTTGCTTGCACTCTCGGCAGTTGGTATCGCTTACATGCGCTCGCGGTAAACTAAGATGCCTATAACGCCTTCTTGACAGGCAAAAAGAAGTCCCTCAGTCTCTGATCTCAATGCAGCAGACTTGAGAAACATGTTGGACATACCCATCGAGAGCTCTTCTCTACGTATGATGCCGTAGAATTTACCATGAGGGGGCTTGTCAGCATGTTCTCTTAGTAGGAGCGTATGTTCTGCTTTCTGTATATGACTTTTGAGCACCAGAGGTGTTAGTGATACTAGGCCATGTGTAGTGTCGCTGGAATCAAATGGGAGTTCAAGCTCCTCTGCGGCCCTATCTGTGACACGGTATATGAACGCCGCAGCATTGGCGACTTCATGTTCATGTACGAGTCTCATAAGGGAATCTGTGCTTTTTAGAATTGAGCAGGCTGTAGCCAGAACCGTTCTTTGATGAAGACACTCTAAGCTTAGCAAGCCTCTACCCTCTTCATCGCGAGGCATATTGGCCGTTTTCAATTTATGCACATTTGGGGTTTCCGCTTGCGGTACTCCAAGATATGTATATGTTTCTCCAATACCAAGATGTTGAATGGTATTTCCGCCTATGAGTTGAACATCCTGATCGTCACGGGATGATGTAGTTTCTAGTCTTCCTTGTTGCATGTGGACGCAGGCACACTTGTCCAGTCCGGAGCTCATGCCAATCGCTTTAGAATACCTACTCACCGCTTCTACAAGGATGTGAGTTCGCCTTTTGAGGAAGCAAAGAGTTTAAGGTCGTCCATGTATAAAAGGTGGTTGACCTTATATTCTCTTCTGTTCGGCGGGCCACATAGGTATCCAGAGCTTTTGCCTCGGAGCACAATAGATAGAGGCAAGAGGGAGATGCAGAAAAGTATCGGACTTAGATAGTCTCCTTGAAAGACCCCCCTCTTATATGTGACATAGGTTGTAGTCACTTGCCTTTTGTCAGATGTTATGAAAAATCTTGTCCGCCACAAGAGCATAAGTTCTTTCATGCATCTCACTATTTTTGGATGCACCTCCATGAACTCAAGGAGCTTAATAAGTAGTTCATGGTTCGTGTTATCGAATGCCTTACGGTAGTCAATCCAAGCCATGGACAGATTGCGTCGATGCCTGATCAAGTCCTGGGTATTACACCTGTCTATTAACAGGTTCTCCCTGCAACCTGCCAGCCTTCTCTTGCATCAAGGTTGTTCAACTATTATTTTCCATGCCGGTTCGATAGATGTTAATATCCTCTCTTTGAGGATGCCAGTGAATAGCTTGTAGCTGATGTTTAAAGAAGCTGTGGGCCTGTGGTTCTTTGCACCTGACCAATCTCCGGTCGTAGGGATCAATACCGTGCGTCCTTCCACTAGCCACTGCGGGACGGGTTGTTCTCCGTTTAGGAAAGTAGTAAATATACGAGCTAGAGGTTGGTGCGTAGAAGTGAACTTCTTCCACCAAAAGTTGTTGATTTTATCAGGCCCTGGCGCCGAAACTTGTTAGTTCTAGCAATAATTTTCTTCACTTCTTTAGCAGTAATTAGTCGACATTCTTCCTCTGGACCTTGTAACCTTTGCCTTTGGCAATATTTACGAAAGAGTGATATATCAGAAGCGTATTCATTGAGCTGCTAAGTATCTCCATATTCTTGCTCCCAGAAGATTTGAATTTCTTCTCGACTAGGCGGATTTTTAACGGCAAGTGACGCTTTATTGAACGGACGGGAAGCATGAGTAGAGAAGGTGGAATTTTCCTGAATCCACTTAACTTGCCGTTCAAGGCGCTGTTTCGCTGTTGAAAGAGACCTTACTTTTTGCGTTCAGTGCTGCTTGATGATCGACAGTTTACACGTGTTCAGCGTGTGATTTGCATTCCTTAAGTTCCGAGCAAGTGCCCTAACTTTTGGAGTGAACTTTTCATTTGATGTTATGTACCTAATCACGCACTGAACATTTGATGCATGCCGTCTCGCCGTTTCAATTTTGGACTGAAGCTGTGCAATACGCTCGCGTGTCTTACTCAGACGTCATCTTCGGTGGGTAAATCGGGGAGAGCAGTATTAGCTCCAGCTAATTTGTTCATCCTGAGGAAGACTTTTTAGTGGATAGATCTCCGACTTCTCATGTTGGCATTATCGACTATTTGCAAAGGTGGTTTGGCTGGAACAAGAGGATTTTTCGCTGGAGGTTGTTGCTCCTCTTCTTGTTGATAATGAGCTTCATATCAGTTTTTCCGCAAGAAGGATACCTGATCTCTCAAATACTGAGGCTTTTTATGAGCATATTCCGGGTGCATATTGACCCAACGGTCATGTAACCTCTTCATGAATCCCCTCCGCGCCTGTGAGCTTATTTGCGAACAAGTAAGAAGGTCCCTCCTGAGTTGGTTCGACCATTTGAATCGATGTTCTCGCGTTTGTCCGGGGCCATTGGCTGGTCGTCGCCTTGGTTCGTTCCTATTTCCACTCCCAACTGAACCATGGCCTCCATCCGAGAGAGGCCTATTGTGGGTGGCACTGCGCGATACTGGTGTCGTAACCGAATAATTCGTTGCATTGGGGAGTTAGCCCAAAGCAACGTGGCTGACTGCAAGGGCGTAGACCGAGCGTGACTTGCTCGGTGAGGAAAGGAGTAATATGGGGTAGGGGGTATCTTCTTTTTGGATTGATCTATAATTCTCGTGTTATTTATTTAAATGACACGTTTGTTCCACAACACTGCTCCAACCCAGGTTGCTGATCAACCTCTCTAGCGATCACCCCAATTGAAGGGCCTCACGAAATTCTTATGTGTGGTTCCCCACTTGGGCCCATTAGTATCCAAGGTCTTTTTTTCAGGCGCCATTCACTCTATTGTCACTCTGTTTACAAACTATTTGTCGCCACACTTTTCTGTCCTGGCATACTACTCTAGCCTCCTTCACGTCCATGCATTTTTTCATGCATGCTCTTGTGTTTCTATGGCTTCTTATGTCTCTTCGAATTAATGTCTCATTCACAGATTCTGACCATTCTTTCGGCCGTCTACTCTGGGCATTCCGCCATTTACTTTAGCTTTATAGACCTGCTTGTTCAGTCGTTCATCTTTCATTCTTTCAAGATGTCTGAACCATTTTAACTGATTTCTTTCCCATATGTCAGCAAATGTCTCCCCTGTACCATATTCTTTGAGGATTGTCTCGTTTCGGACTTTGTCCATCAGTGTTTCCCCGCATATTGTGCGCAGAGGTCTCATGCCAATCGCGTTAATTTCACTCATGTCCTTCTTTTGACAGGTTCATGTCTCGCTACCGTATAGTACAGTCGGTACGAATATAGAATTATGTACAGCCATTTTAGCTTTTTCGATGTTTTTATTGCTGAAAATGGACACTGATCTACCGATAATAATCTTCTTACCCACGTTCATGCACCTATCTAACTCCCCATCTATCTTCCCGTCACTAGTGAATAGGCTACCTAGATATACGTACTTGTCAACTTGTTCCAATCTCTCATCATTGAGAACAATGTTGCACATTATTTCCTCAGTTTTTTCTTCGAACACCATGATCTTTGTTTCATTTACGTTAATTTTGAGGCCTATGTTCTTCATGTTTGTATTAAGTTTATTGAACATTCTTTGCAAGTCCTCGATTGATTCTGCCATGACAATCTTGTAATCTGCGAAAGCTAACCCATGTACCATCACTGTCCCGAGATCTACATCTTCTTCGTCGAAGAGGGCCATTCTTAAGACACTTTTCTATAAATATGATAAATAGTCATTAGGTCATAACGCATCCCTGTTTCACGCCTTGCATAACATGGAACCAATCACTCAGTTCCCCAATAACCCTCATATTAGCTTTATTAGCTGCATATATTGTTTTTATCGCTTGTATAGAGCCATCCATTGACTCCGTGCTCTTTAAGGACTTCCCAAAGTTGTCTTCTATTTACCTTGTCAAATGCTTTTTTTAGGCCAGCAAATGCACAGAAAACATTCTTTCCTATTCCCAAGCTTTTTTCTGTGATCTGTCTTAGGCTGAATATTTTATCTGTACATGATCTTCCTGGCACAAATTCACTTTGGACTCCTCATATCTTTTCTTCTGTAATTCTCATTACCCTACGAATAAGTATTTTCAAGTATATTTGTATATTTTTTATATTATATATTCTTTGGTATATTTGTATGATAATCGTTTTTCTCCAATCGTCTGGGACATCTCCCGTCTCGATATATAAATTCATCAATTCGCACAGCCTGTGAGGTATGTCCATTCGCCACCGTATTTAAGCATTTCAGCGCTAATACTGTCTACACCAGCAGCCTTGCCGTTTTTCAAGTTCTTAATTATATCTCTAACCTTAGTGACATAGACTTTTTCAATTAAGTTTCCTAATGCATTATGTTCTGTATCGCAGTTCTGTTGCCCTATATCTTCACCTCCTAATAGTTCTTGCAAAGAGTCTTTTGCAGCGTCTACTATCCCGTCTATATCATATATAGCATTTCACCTTTGCCGTTTCTTATGCTGACAAACTCTGAACTTTTACTTTCATTGATCTCATTAAATAAGAGTTTCATGGTTTTAAATGTTTTGCAAATTTTTTCACTTCTTCGTTAAATTTTATTTTCCAAAATGAAAAATAATTCGAAATTTTTCCAGGCATCTTAAGAAAATTTTCCATTCATTTTGAAACCCTTTTCATGTCCTAAAAAAGGTTTTTTTTTTAAATCTCCAAAAATCTGATTTTTTTTTTAAATTTTTTGAAATCCTCTCGAGATTAAAATTTTCCCTGAAAAAAAATTAAATCCTGCGATGTAAAAATATGGTCTTTTTAGTGTTCACAAATTATAGGGTGGTAGCCAAATGGTAGCTGATGACACGTGTTTTAGGGCAACGCTAGCCCTAAATAGTTTCGCCAGTGGAGGTACGACGAACTCCATTCCCTTTCGTAAGAGCGTTGGGTAGACGCAATTGGGCCCTGGTGATTTGAAGGGACAGAAGGACCCTACGGCTAATTCCACCTTCTTGTTATCAACAACATTGGCGGAGAAATTCCAATATGCCTTCTCCCTTTTTTGGCCCCAGCCTTCCACCTTTGAGTTCCTCTTGATATGAGTCCAGAAGTGTATATCTGGGGTTTATGATCTTTGAAACCATCGGTTTTCCTAGGTTTGACCGGAACAAGATATATTTGTGGTCCGAGAGAGACTCCCTATCGGAAACTCTCCGGCCCACTATTTTGCTTCTCAGTTCATTCGAGCATAGACTCAAATATAGAACCTCACTTCTGTTTTCAATCTGGAATCTGGGAGTATCAACCCATTTCAGAATCTCCAGCTCAATGCCCGCTAGATATTCCATTAAATCTCTTCTTATTCATCTTATCTATTCTTCTTATCAGTCAACGTTTCGGGCTATTACCAGTTCCTCTTCAAGATTCCTGTTTGGACCGAAGTAAAGAATTTCAAATGAGTTAGAAAAAAGTGATAGATGAGTTGAACATTTGAGTGTTTCGAAAAATTATATGCTGAGGTTTTGAGAGATTTGAGAAGTTTACATCCATGCCTTGAATTTAGAATAAACTTCCTTTTTATGACACGTGCATGATTTCAGCCCTTTTCGACGCTTATGAAGCGAGGCTAAACCTCTACTTTTTACTCCCTAGGAACTGAAAAGTGACGTCAGAGGTGAATAATGAAGATTAAAAAACTATGAGCTCGCATTTTACGATTATCAGCCCACTCACAGTTAGAACTGTGAGGAAATTTTGGTTGCAGATAATAGAAGTTTGCTGTTCTTTATCGAACGTTACCACATACAACTGATCAATATGCCGTAAATTACCGTAAATTACCGGAAATTTTTGAAAATGATTTTCGGGTGATTTTTGGTTAGTTACCATATTTACCTGTAAAATTATCATAAATGACCAAAAATGGAAATTTTTCCTAGTAAATTTTGGCCTTCTGGCTAATTTATAGTGAGTTACCATATTCACCTGTAAAATTAGCATGAATGACCAAAAATTTCCATGAATTTCCGCAAATTTATAGACATGTCTAAATTGAATTTTGAGCAATTTATGGTAAGTCACCATCAATCGCCTCTAAAATTACCTTAAATAACCAAACATTTCCGGTTATAAATTTCAGGCTTCTTCACTGAAAATCTAATATGGACTGAAATCATGACTGTATTTCACGAAATATCTGAAATCATCAATCTGTTATAAAAAGTATCGTATGCGCCAAGGGGGAGAGGCACTTATTCGATTTGTACTGAAAACGTACACTCGTCGAAAAAGTCCCTCTTGTCTCCCCAGGTGCAAAATATACTATTTTTAGTAGTATAGTCGAGGACATAAACTCAAACTGCTCACGGAAAACTTTTGAAGTGTGTTTTTTTTCTTCAAATTTTTGTTTCTGTTAACATATTGTAGATGTTGTTTATAAGAACATTTTTTAAAATATTCTTCCGAAATCCATTTTTAAAGAGATTTGGCTGTAATGTAGTACATCTATGTAAAATACCTTGATGTCAATTTAACCTTAGGCTGGCATTGTGGGCCGGGTAACCCGGTAAGAAGGCTTGCATTGAAAAATATTTGAAAATTTCCTGTTCAATGGTGACACGTTTTCGTAGACCCAAAGGTCGTGAATAAAGCCAATTTATTTGCTGTAATTATAATCTACAATGCAAGCATGGAAAATAACTGAACATTTGCAATATTATCACACTGAAGTATTTTATTACATGGATTACATAGAATGCATGTTGTTTTTCCCGAAGGATTTCATAGTTCATGTACCGTCAGATGACTTGTTTCATGACATACTCCTCCATGTAGGATTATGGGAGCTGAAAGAATTATTAATAATGTTTATTATTATGCACTGAATGTTTCAAAGTAAAACTTTATCATGTTTGAAGCATTCGAGATTATTACATATCATACTTCAAGTGTTTAAAAGTGAAGCACTCGCAATAGCAATATTTTGTGATATTCAAAAAAATTATTTCCTGAAGATAAGAAAATGTATTTGATACACAACTTACCTAGTTCACAATGACGCAAGCAGGTACGCTGCTCCATATTCAGAGTCCATATGTAATAACCATCAAATACGCAAAGCATTATCGAATTTTCCGATCCAAGATGCTGAAAACGTATATATTCATTTATTACATATACATTTACATATACATATACATATTACATACATATTTTATTTAGTTTGAAATTTTGCAGAAAACGCACCGTTTTCCGATAAGACAAAAACCGCGTAAATTTTGTTTTACTTACTTCGCATCCCCGGCTACACACGATACGGCGATCTTCCTACAATAAATATAGTTTTCAGTAATTTCCATATAATTGAAATGTTTCAATATTAAATGGATATTTCTTGACAAAGGTAAGACTAGCACTTTTAGTGGGCGATTGCTAATTCTACAATAAGCAAGATACTTTTCCATATATTTTATTCTTGCAATAATGTTGTTGTTACCAGTTGGAGGAAGAAAAATACTTAATATCCTTAATATGAAGGATGAAGGCATCTTGTATTATATAAAAATAATATATAAATTTAAAAATAACTGTACCAAATGTTCTGGTGGTCGGTTTGTATGTTCGTCATGATAAATTCGATGATCATACACACAAGGTCCGTCATGTATTTTCACGACATCTAAAATAATGATTGTTTATTATAGTGTGAATAATTATTTCATCTTAAAAACTTAATCCCACTTTGATAATTGTATATGTTATATTCAAAATGTGAATAAATCCAAGTTGAATTATTTTGCATTGAATATTTTAGAGAGAAGGAAAACAATTTCGTTTTAAAAGCGTTCAAAGTTGAGATATTTCAAATTTCAATCGTCCAAAATACAGTTATTTGTAAAGGCGGTATTTGAAGTTATTCAATGAATTAATTTTCAGAAAATAAGAAAATCGATTGCAACATTACTTATTCCACATGTTCTCATGCAGTCGAAACGCTCGTGGGTCACAATCTCATGATAAAAACCAGAAGATATGCAAATTTTGTCCATGTCTTCTTCCATCTAGACAATATATTTTTTCAGTTTACAATTTTGGGATAGTCGGTTTTCGATATAAAAAAAGACTGTTTAAAATTTTGTATACTTACAACAAGTTCATCACAACTAAGGGCACACGCAACAGGACGTCGCCTTCGCTACAAGAAATATTATTTAAGTTAGAAGAAGTGCTTGTTATCAAAGCTATTGCAGTTTGATCATTTTCTATGTCACACAAATTCCATATGATAGCAAATTTGATTTAAAAACGTATTAAGTATCCTTAATATGAGTCAAATAAAGGCATCTTGCATTATGAATAATAATTATATGAACTTTATATAACTGTTTTGAGTAGAGTGAAACTTACAGGTCGTTTTGAAAAGGCTTCAAAAAATGTGGAACAAAATTTAGAGTTTTGAAGATTTTAAAACGAAATGTTCAAATTTTTTTCAAGGATTTTGAAATAAGATGTTGAAGTTTTATAAGGTTTTTAAAGGTTTCAAGATAATAACAATTTATTCTTGTTATTCCTCGAAAAATAATTTTTATTTGGAAAAAATAATTCAAAGGCAATATTTAAAAATATTTCGAAGCAAAAATAAATTGTTATTTATGAATGAAAATTGAACAGAAATTCAACCAATAATTAATATTTATTGAAAAATACTGAAAGAATGATTTAATTTTTAATTTTAACTCTAATTTAAAAACTGTTTAGTCAAAACAAATTTTAATTGGTCAGCACCAGTAATTTGTTGGTTGTCGCTACCAGTGAGGTAAGAAAATTTTAAAAACAGAGTAATTGCTCAATATTAATATGTTGTTTATAATTACGTTTTCATTTTTTATGAATAATGCTTAGAAACATTCAGAAATAAATTTTATTTTTTGAATTACTTTTAGTCTACAATATTATACTTTTAAATCTTTCGATTTTGAATGATTCAGATTCAAAATATTGTGCTTTTAGAAATTGAACTTATCACTACTAATTTCATTACACTCATTTGAAAAAAAGTTTTGAAATATCTAAGACTGAGAAAACATTTCTAATTTTCAAATCAGTTTTCAAACAAAAAATGGGATTTTATTTAATTTCGATTGATTTAAAATGTTGGTGTTTCATTTCAAATGTTTACAACTTGAAACCAGGTTTATTTTAAAACATGATACTGGTTATAGTAAAAACTTGCCAATTAGAAATAGAAAATAAATAATAACTATAGCATCGTCTTGAGTCTATTAAAAAAAGATTAAATAGACAATAATTTTATCATATATTTGAAAGTCACATTTCATAGTCGAGTTGGATTGAACCATTTTTTTTAACATGCTTGAAAATTGGCCAAATGCTGTAATTTTATGTATACGTATATTATCATTAGTACTTGTCACATTAGCAGTTTGTAATTAATAAGAGATCAGAATTACGGTAAACTTATAAAAGTTCTACAAAAAATAAGTATAAGCCAAAGAATGAAGGGAATGCTCACAAATTATAAATTTAACAATATTTTCCACTACTTTTCATTAGTTAAACAATATTTTCTTACAAAATTGACCAGCACCTTGAGCTTATTTTCCGTGAGATTTTTATAGAATAATTCAGTAACCAGATGAAATATCTGTTCTAGTAGATACGGAATGATTTAATAATATAACAAGTTAATTTCACGAAATAATAGTTAAGATCTTTGCAATATTTTGTTGTTTACTTAACTATCTATTTTTTTCAATTCGTTCTCCAAATCCTTCAAAAATTAATTGTTATACACTGTTTGCAAAGTAAAACTCACATTAGCTGAGCTTGGGTTCATCGAAGTGGCCGAGAATATAACTGCGTTGACTGTAAAAATAAAAATAGTGAACACATTTATTCATTCATTTTTCCATTTTCAATCGAATTTCATACCGGGTGTCACAAAAGTCCCGGGTCGGCTGAATATTTCCTCAGGTAAGATATTTTTCAGGGAGGTCAAGGTCATTGTACTTCAAGGTTTCTTCAAGGTCAACTTTTTTTTAACAATGGAAATCCCCCTTTTTTACATCGGCAGTCGATAGAGCGGGAAATGTTACGTTCAAATATGTACCCAGGTCATGAATAGGTACATTGTAACCTTAGAAGGAGGTTTCCGAAAAAAAAACTTTTACCTTAAAATGATCTTGAAGGTAATAGTCAAGGTCATCCTCAAGGTCACTACTAAATACGCCTTCATAAAGTTAGTAACTTTGTTCATTACGAAAAGAATTGAGAAGCTTCTATGCCCAGAGATATGCAGACCTCGTTTAAGTTTAAATGACCTTAGAGTGACCTTGAAGGTCACAATGTATTTATGTATGACCTGGGTACATAATTGAACGTGAAATTTCTCGCTATATCGATTGCCGATGTAAAACAGGGGTTTTACCGTTTTGAAAAAAAATTGATCTTGAAAAAACCTTTAAGTTCATCGTCAAGATCAAAATAAAGGTCATCATTGAATTCCTCATTTACAGTTACTTCAAGAATGACCTTGACCTCCCTGAAAAATATTTCACCTGAGGAAATATGCAGCCATCCTGGGACTTTTGTGACACCCGGTGTGTTGAAAGTGTTCATGTTAAAATTTATTCATTTTTCATTATTTATTCAATAATAATTCTTTCAATAAGTCTTTCTAAATTGAAAGTTTGTCTTTTTGCATTTAAAATACGTTATTTTTAATTAAAGTTTTTTTTCAGTAGAAAAAAACGCACTTTTCTTTTGCCAGTTTATTCATTTTTATTTGAAATTATTTTGTTGGAAATTTTCATGAACTTCCAAAATTTGCGATATTATTATACCCTTAAGCCATTTCCCTTTCGGGGTAGGCGTGACTTGCTCGGCGAGGAAGGGAGTTATGTGGGGAAGGGTATACATTTTCAGATTGATCTAGAAAATCCATATTATTAATTTGAATAACATGATCGTTCCGCAACACGGCTTCGACCCAGGTTACGGATCAATCTCTCTAGCGATCACACCAGGCGATGACCCTTACAAAGCTATCGTGTGAAGTTCCCCATTCGGGCCCATTAGTATTCAAGGTATTTTTTTCAGGCGCCATTCACACCACGGAAACCCTTTTTATAAACTATTTGTTTATATGCACGAAGACCTTTGGAATGTTTTTGTTAAAACAACTAACTAGGGGTGAATTATAAAGGTTGTTGAATATTATTGTTGGATGTTAATGCGCCCATATAAATTGCATTTTGCACAATGTCGGGGCTGGCTTGCGAAATATTTCCGCGCTCGCCCGGCTATTTCGTTTGCCTTACAGGGGGTAGATTTTAGGGGTTGAAGTTGGTCGCACAAGTTTTAACAAATGAAGACAAAAATAATACTCCCATATGAAGTTGATTTTGGACAATGTCGGGGCTGGCGAAATGTTTCGCTAATTTTAAGATCTCGGGTATGCCCGCCTCTAATATCTAATGCGAGGCGAGATATGCTTGGTGAAAGCAAGTGAGGGGTTACGCTCTGGACGCAATGGTGGGGGTATACTTCGCAGGTATGCGGATGCGAGTCCGGCTATGTTCAAGGGCAGACGGTAAAAAATAATTTTAAGAGGTTTCGCTTGAACTCAGATTTCTCTGTACCCACTTTTAGAGAAAGATGTAGAATCAATACACTATTCGGAAACAGGAGAACAAAAAAATCGTTTCTAATTTCCCAAAAACTCAAACAAAATGTGCGTAATGGAAAAGGGATCTTAGCTGAAGAATTATTTATATCCCTTTTCCTCTGTATGAAAGGTTTTTGCCAGTTTTAGGTGCAAAGGTATGTGACCTCAGTTGAGAGAATTCATTTGATTATTAATTTAAATTAACATAAATTCTTTTTTTTTCTAGAAAACGAAATTTCAGTTCAGAGGCTCTTTTTAGACGCCCGGATTCATTTCTTCAATAAAATCTCAGCACAGCAAGTATGTATTTTGTTTGTATAGATAATTACTTACTCAGAAAGAAAGCGCACGTCACTTTTCCCCTCATCTTGCAAATTTGAGAGCAAGATGATAGGTTTCGAATCAAGATTTTTCCTCAGAAGAAAGAAATAATTTGGGCAAAAAACTGGTATCTGGAGAATGATCATAACCCTCATTACAGTTGCGTTATATAGTACTGCTAAAGAGCACATTTCTAAGGTTAGGCGAAAAACCAAATAATTCTAAACTCTTGCAATTTGTGTTAATTTA
Source organism: Andricus quercusramuli (assembly GCA_932178445.1). Lineage (NCBI taxonomy): Eukaryota > Metazoa > Arthropoda > Insecta > Hymenoptera > Cynipidae > Andricus > Andricus quercusramuli. Next base: position 34,027 of record CAKNXH010062131.1, read on the forward strand.
TTACTTGCAAACACAAAACGGTTTAGGAGAAAAACATGAAATCTTAATAAAACTTCTTATCTTGTCTATTGCGACAGAGTTCGCACTTTTCTACTGATATCAGGATACATAAAAGTGTGACAATTATTAAATTAAGAATCAAGCAGATTTTTTACATACAAGTACAGATTCTATTTTTCATGATTACTTCAATATTTGCTCTTTATTTTTTTTATTCAAATTTTATCCTCAGCTACCCTGAAAAATATCATTTCAATAAATCTATATTATTACAATTCATAATATACCTACATTGATATTGAAACAGACCTATTTTTATTATCTTGTATGTAGTAAATACTATTTTCCTTATGGGCTGTGTAATGAATAAATAATAATTTTTATAATTTTCTTATTCAAGTTGAAATTTGACAAAAACCAATAATTTTTGATATTCCTGGTACCTAATTTATCTGTTTATTTATATTTCCCCACAAAACATACACGCTTATAAAATTTACTCAAGAAAAATAAAATTTTATTAGAGATTAGGTCACTTTATTTCTGTATTCGTTATCAAAAAGTTAATGGATCTGGAAACTGGCATCTGCTGCATTTTTGGTGTTTGAATTGAATTTGAATTAAAATGTCTAACAAAAGCTTAAAAATTTGTTATTCAGTATATTCAACTCAAACCCACTGCAGTAAATTTAATTTATTGGTTGAATATTTGAAACACATGTGAAAAGTTATTAACTAACATCATGAATTTGTTTCATTTCTCGAAAAGCCGCATTTCTAAAAAATTATCCTTAAATAATTTTGCGCTCTCAGTCCAACAGTATGAATAGTATCAGGCTGGCATCTGTTCCAATTTAAAATTAGCCAGTCCCAAAGTACAAATTCAAAAATGTTGAGTCTTAATCTGTTGATTTAATTTTTTATATTTTTTATTTGAAGCACTCAAGAAAAATTGGACGGAGAATTTTTTCTGCGTTTTAAGTAGAAAACATCCGTTAACCGCGTAAGCATCCGGCTTTTCGACAAAAATAAGATCATAAAATTCAAGCTTACTGGCAAATATAAGAAATCAGGCTTATAGCAGCATGCAAAGAATTTTGAAATGTCATGTTAGATAGACAGTTTAGACATGGTTCAAGATACACTAAATCTTTTCATGTTTATTATTGGATTAAGTAAAAAAATTTCCTGCGTATATTGAAATTTATTAACCAACGTGTTCTTTCCCAAGTGGGCTATCGTGAAAAATGAGGAATTTTTTAATGAAATTTTTTAAAGAACATTTTTAAAGTGATTCTCATAAGAATAGTATATTAGGAAATTTTTATTTCAAATTATTTCAATCAGTTTATAAAAGATTCAAGGATACAGATTTTACAATATTAAGATTCTGCTCTTTGAATATTAATGATCAGGGAAAAAAGAAAATTGGTCAGGGAATTTTGAAAATAAAGCTTTGGGCCCATTTTGGTTAAAAATTCAACGGTCTAGTTGAAAATTCAACTATTTTGGTAAAAAATTAACTTTTTTTGAAAATTCAAATTTTTGTATTGAAAAGTTGTCTTTTGGGCTTAAAAATGCATCTGTTTTAGTAGATATCTAATCTTTTTTTAATAAAAATGAGACTGGTTAAAAATTAATTTTCTTTAGTTTAGGATTGAACTATTTTGTTGAAAATTCGCCTTTTATGATTGAATCGAACTATTCATTATTTAAAAGTGAAATCTTTTTTGGCTGGAATAGTTATTATTATATTATTTGTTAAAAATTAATTTTTTCTAGTAGAAAATTGAACTACTTGGTCAAAGGTTAGGGCACTTTGCTATGGAATATTTTTCTGTTGAAGATTAATCATTTCAGTTGAAAATTTAACTATTTGTAATAATTTCATTCTTTGTTCGAAAAGTTGAGAACATTCAACCCTTTGGTTGAAAATTGGACTATTTAAAAATTATTTTTTTTAAATTAACTTTTTTCCTGAAAATGTAACTTTTCCATTTTTGGTTAAAAGCTTATATTTTCTAGTTGAAAAATTAACTGTTTGGTTGAAAATTTATTTTTTTGATGGAAAATCCATTATTATAGTTTAAAATTAATCTTTTTTGATAATTTATCTTAATTAATGAATCTTAATCTTAATTAATCTTTTTAGATTCAAATATTTTGTAGAAAAATGAGGTATTTTGTTGAGAGGCTAACTTACATTCTTAAAAACAGAACTGTTCAGTGGAAGATTCGTCTTTTGGGTAGAAAATTCGAATTTTGGCTTAAAAGTTCAACAATTTAGATGAACTTTTTTTTTACTGGAAAAACACCTATTTGTTCAGAAAGTGATTTTTTGGATTAGAAAATTCATCATTATAGTTGAAAATTGATGTTTTTGGTCAAAAATTGGACTATTTTACTGAAAATTTGTTTCTTTTTGTTACAAATTATATTTTTTTATTAAAAATTCAACTGTTCTGTTTCTGCTTGAAAATTCAGCTTTTTTAGTTGACAATCAAACTATTTGTTCGAAAAGTCAACTCTTCAGTTGAAAATGTAACTATTTTGTTGAAAATTTGTTTTTGTTTTTTTGGTTGAAATATCAACTATTACATTATTTATTGAGAATTCATCTTTTTGTTGAAAACTTATCAAGCTTACTCAACAAAAGAAAGGTGGACGCCGCTGACGAAGTGTCAGGACCGTATAGGACAGCGGCCCCCGATCCTACAGCGAGGATCGCGAGGAGGGTTCCGGCTTACTGCCTTCTCACCAGTCTCCGATCCTACGGGGAGGATCGAGAGAAGAGATCTGGCCTGGCAAAGGGAAAGTGGGGCTTTGCTGGTGAAGGGCTAGGGTCGTCAAAGGCAGGGCCTCCAATCCCACAGTGAGGATCGCGAGGGGAGGGGCAGGTTTACTGCACCCACTTTGGTCTCCGATCCTACGTAGATGATCGTGAGAAGGGATCCAAGAGGATGAGATGGAGAGGTAGAAAGCTGTCCAGGATCATAAGGATCGTGATAAGAAAACATAAAAAACGGATGACTTACATGGATCTGGTGCCGTGAGAAGGCACCCCAGCGTAAAGAGGCGCCGTATAGTAAATCTCTGATCCTACTGTGAGGATCGTGAGAAAGCGGCAGGTTTAAGCACGTTTGACTCGCTCTCCGATCATACAGTGAGGATCGTGAGAAAGGGGCAGGTTTAGGCACGTTCGAATCGCTCTGTGATCCTGCAGGGAGGATCGTGAGAAGGGACCACGGGTTAAAAAAGCGTGGTATAGTTAATCTCCGATCCTGCAGTGAGGATCGTGAGAAAGGGACAGGTTGAGGCATGATTGAATCCCTCTCCGATCCTACAAAGAGGATCGTGAGAAGAGATCCCGACGTAAAAAGTCGCGATAAATTTAATCTTTGATCCTACAGTGAGGATCGTGAGAGAGGGGCAGGTTTCTAAATCACTTTGAATTTATCCTCCGATGCTACATCGAGGATCGTGAGGGTGAGATTGATTTAATTAAATTTCGTACACCCGAAAGAAAGAGCAGAAAAATAGAGAGCTAACTGGGGAAGGGGGGCAGGTCGCTGAGTCACACAAAATGCTTACTCTAATGGGTTCCCCTGGAGCCACGTCGGAAGATGGCGACGACATCTGAAGGAGTAGGGTTCCTCTCCAATAAAGAAGAAACCACTGAAATTATTATTTTTTTCACTCAAGAGTCACTTTATTTCTCCTCTAGAGACAAGGAGGGATCGAAAATGGCTCACAACTTTGTAAAGTTCATCTCGAGAACAGAAGGGAAACCGAACTCAAAAAGAACTAAACTATAGACGGCGAGATGCCCTGGGGTAACGGTCGTAGACCAACTCCACAGTGCGTTCACTCTAGTGGGGAAAAATGAGACCGTGTTTAGTGTCTTCTATTCCCGATAGGCGGCGCAACCTTTCAAAAATATGCAAAAATAAAAAAAAAACTCGGTGCGTCGTAGCATGTGGTAGCACGCCAGAATGTTTCAAGATTTTGAGTAGATTTTATATTAAAGAAGAATGTTTATTAAAATATGTTTGCTCCTGTTGATGTCAATTATGGTGTTCACTCTTAGTGATACAAGTTTCGCGGTACATATTTTAAGAGGTTCAAACATCGTTGCTAACCTCGAAATGTATTGCCTAAGATGCAACTTGTATTTCAATTTAATAAGTACAAACATCAACTTCTGCAAACATATTTAAATAATAATTTTTCTTCAATATAAATTATACTTGGAATGAAACAAATTATGCTCAACTGAATAAAAGAAAATTACGATTAAGAGTAAACGGAGAGGAAGAGGTCTGCTCGTCACGCCGCGCATGGTGTCACTTAGTACTAATAGAGAGAGGGGAGCGCAGTGCGCCAATATTTGAATTAGAGCTGTCGAAGGAGAAAGGACTGAGAACTGTCATTCTTTGGAGGGACACCGGAAAAGCCGAAGCCACCATTGTTTTAAGAATTGGTTGTTTTGTTGTGTAACAAGAAAATTCGTAATTTTGAATTGAAAATTCATCCTTTTTTATTGAAAATTTAACCGCCTTCTACAAAATTCAATTACTTGCTTGAAAATGCAAATATTTTTGGTTGAAGTTTATTCTCTTTATTTGAAAATTGGACCATTCTGTTGAAAATTCATCTTTGTAGGTAGAAAATTCAACAATGTAACCATTTTGATTACAAATGTCAATACTATGTGGAATGCTTTTCTAACTTGAAAATTCATTGTTTCACTGAAAATTTAACTATTCTAAATAATTTTTGTTAAAGCTTATACAGCGAACAGAAATTATTATTACAAAAATAAGTAGTTGGAGATTCATTATTTTAATTGAAAATTCATCTCTTTGAAAATATTTTTTTGTAGAAAATTAATTTTCTCAATTCAAAATTTAATTATTCCTTTTTGGGTTAATTTTTTTTTAGTGGAAAATTTAACTATTTTGTTGAAAATCCAAGCATTATGTCGAAAAGTCGTTTTTTATTAGGTAGAAAATTAACCTCCTTGGTTGAAGACAAATCTTTTTTGTTGGAATTGTAAGTGCTTGGTTAAAAGCTTAACTCCTATGCTAAAAATTATCTTATTTCTTGGTTGAAAATGAAAAAAAATATAATAAGTCTTTAACGAAATTTATTAAAGGCGAAAAATAGTTCTTAAAACAAAGTAAAAATTTTGAATGACTATTTTCTTGCTAAAAGTTCTTAAACACTTAAATTCGAGTTATCAGATTCTGAGATATACTATTTTAGTACTTCTAGAAGATTCGAAGGAATTAACAAATATTTTTAATCTCGTCAAAACTTTAAGGAATTTTAATAATTTTTTCAACTGATTACAATTTCTTCTGAAATGGAACAAATTCTGCGACGTTAAAAAAATTTCCTTAAAATCTGAGATGACTGAAAAATCCCGAAGAATAAAATTCATGACACTTTATAATTCCCCAAAAAGAAAATATTCGAAATAGAAAATTTCCAAAATTATAGAATTACCGATAATATTTAAAATTTCTGAATTAAAAATTTCATGGACAATAAAATTCTCGACAGTTTTTAATATTACCCACACCGGAAAATTTCTAAATGAAAAAATTCCAGAATCTAAATAACTAGAAAATTATTTTATTAATAAATAAATGATACAATAATAAATAAAATTCACAATATGTTCATCAAATTGAAGTATTCTATAAATTATTATTTGTTATAATATTATTATTTGTTATTTGTTGATGAAAAAGGGCTTAGAAATTATCCTAATGACATTTTTAATTTCCATTAAAATTGCAAAAGTTGAATACTTTTCAACATATCGAAAATTAAAAAAAAATAGGAAAAATTATTTTTCTAATAGACTAAGGAACTTAATTCAAAATTTTTACTAGATATCAATTATCATAAAATTTGAAATATGAAAAAAAGTTAAAAAATAAAAAAGGTGGGTTTTTGAAAGTTCTACAATATTATCATAGGAATTTTTTTAATTTTCTCCAAAAATCCAAAATTCAAATTTTGATCGCTCAAAAAAATAATGAAAAATAAACAATTCCATTTTGCGGTCAAACTATGCAAGATAAAAAAAAAGATCAGAATATAAAAGTTATGCACCCCAAAAAGTTCTACAAATTTTCCAAGAATCTCTTTTTGATGGGAAGCGTAGTTTTCGTTCTATTCGTAAAAAACAACATGGAAAATAAGGAATAAAACTTTTTGGACAAACGGAGGAAGCTTAATAAGATATTTAGTTTTTGTTTTAATCGTGGAAAATAACATTAACAATATTTGGAAAAACGATGCAAGGTAAAAAAAAAATTAATTGACAAGAGTTATATATTCAGAAAGGATTTATACATTTTTTATTAATAATTTTGTAATAATACGCCTAAATTTGGTTTTATTCGTTAAAATAAATTAAAAAATTGAAATATTAAATTTTTGGACAAACCAGCTTATCCAAGAAAGAGCTACAAATTTGGCATTACACATTTTTTTACAGGATGCTTAGTTTTTGTTTCAATCATAAAAAATAAGAATAAAAATAAAAAATTAAATTTTTGCCAAAACGACATAAGGTACGAAAAGGGATAATTTGACAAAAGTTGTTCACCCAAAGAGGATCTAAAAATTCGTTATTTATAATTTTTCATAAAGGACAAGTACATTTTTTTTAATCGTAAAAAATAATATTAAAAATAAAAAAATTGAATTTTTGGGAAAACGACACAAGAGACGAAAAAAATGAAAAGACATAATAGTGTTGAACATAATGTAGAAAAGTTCACGAGGTACGAGATGATAATGTTTTCGTTAAAGCTGAAGGAGCTTTGACGTTTTTATCAAAGATGCTTTGAATTTTGTTGGAAAATACATTCTACTAATTCAATCTTTTCTTCCAATTTTTTGTATTTTTCAATTATTTTCCATTTCTTTTTTGTGAACAGATGATTTCTGTAGCCTCTAATAAGGAGCTCCTTTTCATTTTTTTTCTCTGTTAAAGGAGTAATTGATTTCTCATAATTTATTCCTGGGTAAATTCTTCCATCGTTACCATCTGGAAAAAATTGTGAATATAATTATAATTCAATTTATTAGAATTGGCTCTTAAATTTGTTTGAAACTTAACTTATTTGTAAATTATATTGATGTAATGAATTTTTTCATTTAAAAATTAAAAGAAATGGTATTTCTAAAATAAATTGTGGGCTTAAGGTCCTTTCTCAGAAAGTGGAATCGGTTCCTAATTTTAAGGCCGCACGGTTGAATATTTTTGTCTAATTTTTTGCATACGTCATCTGCATGATCATATCTAGAATTACATAGAGCCGGTTTTTCGATGAAATGTTTATGTCTTGTTTAAGAATGAAAAATAGTGAGAACAATAGCAGTGACGCTCAGTATCAGCTGTTAGCTTTCTAAATGAAAATTTAACTTGGTGGAAAGTTTTTTTTTTGGTAAAAAATGAATCTTCCTGGTTGAAAATTGAATTATTTTGTTGACATTTCGTCTTATTTGATACCAAATTTATCTTTTTAGTTGCAAATTTTACTATTATATTGAAAATTCGTCTTTTTTAGTAGCAAATTCATCTTTCCGGTTGAAAATTTAACTATTTGGTTAAAAATGCATTGATTTTGTTGAAAGTTCCCGTTAGGTAATTTCGGATTAATTTGTGGTTCCCCTAAGATTTGATATTGATTTATAATCAAGAAATTAGTGAAAGAACAAAAAAAATTATTAGGAGAAGACGATTGCGTAACATTTTCAAATTTATTTAGGCACTAATAGAACGTATTTACAAGTCGTTGCTTCATAATGGAAAAATTATAATTTTATTCTTTAAGCATTTAATTTATTTTACTTTACTACATTCGCGTTAAAAATAATCTCTCTAATTTATGATAGAACGCAATAACACAGATACAGATCTCTCCCGATTTCAAATTATCTGAACTCAAATATTCAAAGTTGTCAGTTTTAAAGGCAAAATATGTACCAATTTATAATTTTGTACTACCTTTTTGTGTGACGCAATTTTTAAGTCAACATATAAAATTAATATCAATACAAAATTTTGGTATTTCTTAGTATTTATTATTTGAAATAGTAGAAAAGAAAAGCAAGGACAATATTTTTGATAATAGATGAAAATTGATATTTTGTCTTCAGAATTATTATATATTTCCTTTACAATATATAAATAATGAAGCGGTTGCATTTTTGTTGACAACATTTCTGATGAAAAATACTAACGCAAATATCATCAAGTCGTTCCAAAGATGAATTTTTGAAATCATATACGATTTTTGTATCAAAAAGTCCAAAAATTGTGAATTTGATGAGTCTAAATGATCTGAAGCACCATGATAATCTGAAAAATATTATAATTTATATTTAAAACTAGTAATTTCCGACGAAAAATACTAACATAAGCTACCTGTTACATACGACGCCGTCATAAATACTCAATAAGTCTAGAAAAAATTAAGGCCTCGCATGTAAGATTAGAAACTAAGGAATCGTCTTATACAAGTTTGGCACACGAAGAAAGCCGCTGCAAATTCGTTGAGCCATCTTTTTTTTCAAAATTCAGCAATTGGGTCATAAAAATGCCCAGGTGACTTTCAGAACTCCAAATTCTGGTAAGACGATATCTTACCACATTCAGATTTACTTGTGGTGTCAATATGAATTATGACGCAGCAAAAAAAGAAATTTTTTATGACACATGCATGATTTCAGCCCTTTTCAACGCCTATGAAGCGGGGGTCTACTCAAGCTGAGCTACTAACATCTTTGGCTTTCTCAAAATGGTGTATGGACAATAACATCGTCCCAAAATTCTTACAGTTGAAAACGCATTTGGTAATATCTGAATCCAAATCAATTCTACATAAAACAACTTTGCTTCTCTTGAAAGAAAGAACACAACATAATAAGTTTGCCCTGCACACGACCTCCAAGAAACTATTACAGCTTCACCTTCTTCTATCGAACACTCTTAGACTTGACATTTGGTCTACATTGGACCACATATCATTTGACCAACCCAACGAATTAAAGATTTTTGCACTCAGAAACAAAAACCAAAATTTGACAAATTACTTCCAGTAAAGCATGCACCATTACTAACACAGTGAAAAACATCTCTAACCATCCTCTCAGCAATGAAATGGTTTCAGCTTTATCTGAAGGGCATAGCTCTACAGTAGCTCCCTCTACAATCCCGGAAGAAGGAATTATCGGTAATTTGGAAACCACAATATATAACCTTCCACACAAAAAGCGAATGAAATACGACGTAGGACGGCCAAAATTTTACGCGAAAGCCAACTTCCCTCTTCAAACTCAAAAAACAAGAAAAAACAGCTATTAAAGAACTCAATCAGAATAGAGATATCATAATATTACCTGCAGACTGCAGGTAATACCATTGCGATATAATACCATTGCGATTTGGCTTTCTGTCATCCCGGGTTTTTAAGGAAAGACTTGATTGGCCAATCAAGTTCAACCAGTCCCCACCATGGAGCGCTCTGGCCAATCACAGGTATTGTAGAAAATACATATATAAGAACAACATAACCTGAAACTTCAGTTTCAGGTCAGCCCTGAAGACGTGAACTGCAAGTTGATTTTGGATAATGTCGGGGCTGGCGAAATATTTCGCTAATTCTAAGATTTTCAGTATGTTCTTCTCTAATCCCTAATCCAACGCGAGATATGCTGGGTAAAAGCAAAGTGAGGGGTAACGCGCTGGGCGCAATTAGGCATCGTAGAGAAAACATACACTCGTCAAAAAAGTCCCTCTTCTCCCCCAGGAGCATAATATACTATTTTTAGTCGCATGGTGGAGGACATAACCCCAAACCACTCACGGAAAATGTTTGAAGTGTGTTTTTTTCACATTTTTGTTTCTGTTAACATATTGTAGATGTTGTTCATAAGAAATTTCTTTCGAAATGTTCTTCTGAAATCCATTTTTTGGAGAAATTGAGGTTTTGTGTGAAATAAAGCCAGGACCAGGTGACGCGTGGTCTTGCAGTTTTGAATAATATAATGCATCTGTGTGAAATACCTTGATGCCAATTTAACCTTACGCTCACATTATGGGCCGGGTAACCTGGTATGAAGGCTTACATTGAAAAACAATGGAAAATTTCCTGTTCAATGGTGACGTGACAATTATTGAATCCTTTCCGATACCGTTTTCGGACTCGCGTTTCAAATCCCCATAGCAGGAGAAGTTATTTTTCAAACTGAAACCCTTTCTGTACCGGGTGGCGACAATATTTTTCTAAATACTTAAAAATACCCAAACCGACAATGAAATAGAACATTTTTAATCCCTTTTGGATTCGCACATTTCCCGGTTTTTATTCACTGTTTTTTGTTTAAATAATAATATGGTCAAAAGCATCATGAAACACAGTATTAGTCATTGAACGTGGTCAAGGTTGATTGCTACAGAGATAGCTGATATGAAAACTGATTTTTAAATTCCGTTATCATATGATTTTATATTTTTTCAATCAATCATATTTGAATGAAACGAGAGTTTTGTGATGAAGTGATGTATTGTTGTGCTCAATCCTACTAGATTTTGTATATTTCATGCTTTCAAAGTGCCCTATAATGCGTTAAACGAAGAATATGTTTTTGATTTATTTCAAGATTACGGTTGACAGCTCCGATGGAATTCAAAAGAGATTAGAATAACTCCAGACAGTGTTTTTTGAGATTTTTTTAGAGATTGTCAAAGATATCAAACAAATTTCCTGGATTTCTGTCACTCTAAGCGATTTTAAAGGTCTCATTATCGTATTTTAATGAATTTATCAATATCTCAAAGGATTTCGCAGAACTTTGAATATATTTATATTTAGTTTGTCTACAACTAAAGTCTTAAGTCTGTAAATACTATATGTAGACACGTTTTCCTAGACCCAAAGGTCGTAAGTAAAGCCAATATATTTGCTGTAATTATAATCTACAATGGAAGCATGGAAAATAACTGAACATTTGCAATATTATCACACTGAAGTATTTTATTACATGGATTACATGGAATGCATGTTGTTTTTCACAAACGATTTCATATTTTATGTAGCGTTTCATGACTCCTTTCATGACATCGTCCTCCATGTAGTATTATGGGACCTTAAAGAATTATTAATAATGTTTATTATTATGCACTGAATGTTTCAAAGTAAAACTTTATCATGTTTAAAGCATTCGAGATTATTGTATATCTAACTTCAAACGTTTAAAAGTGAAGCACTTGCAATCGCACTATTTTATGATACTCAAAAAAAATATTTTCTGAAGATAAGAAAATGTCTTGATACATAACTGACCCAATTCGCAATAGCGCAAGCAGGTGTGCTGCTCTATATTCATACTCAATATATGATAACCATCAAATACGCAAAGCATTATCGAGTTGCTCGTTTGAAGACGCTGAAATCGTATATATATTTTTTTCAGTTTGCAATTTTGCACAAAACGAACCGTTTTCCGATAAGATAAAGACAGTGTAAATTTTGTTTTACTTACTTCGCATCTCCGGCCACACAGGATACGGTGATCTTCCTACAATAAATATAGTTGTCAGTAGCAGAAGCACTATTTGTCAAAGTTTTTATAGTTTGATGATTTTAAAAACGCACATCAATTGCATGTGATTGGAATGTTTGTAATTTTTTAGGGATACCCCCTGAAAAAGGTAAGATATGCACTTTTAGTGGGCGAGTGATAATTGTATCGCTCAATGTAAAAGTGGCGTAAGTCCACATTTTTAAAAAACATATTTTTTTGCCGAATTGGACTAAATATAATCCCATTGCACAAAAAAATATGTTTTTTAAAAATGTGGACTTACGCCACTTTTACATTGAGCGACACAATTCTACAATAAGCAAGATACTTTTCCATATTTTTTTCATGCAATAATGTTACTTTTACCAGCTGGAGGAAGAAAAATATTCAATATCCTCAATATGAAGGATGAAGGCATTTTGTATTATAAGAATATAATATATAAATTTGAATATAACCGTACCAAATGTGTTGGTGGTCGGTTTGTAAATTGGTCATGATGAATTACATGATCATATTCACAAGGCCCGTCATGTATTAGTACGACGTCTAAAATAATAATTATTGTTAATTATAGTGTCAATAATCATTTCATCTTAAAAACCTAATCCCTCTTTAAAAATTGTATATGTCATATTTAACATGTAAACCAATACAAATTGAATTTTCTCGCATTGAATATTTTAGAGAGAGGGAAACAATTTCGTTTTAAAAGCGTCCGAGGTTGATATATTTCAAATTTTAATCGTCCAAAATAAAATTATTTGTGAAGACGGCATTTCAAGTTATTTAAACAATTGATTTTTAGAAAATGAGGAAATATCTTGCTACATTACTCATTCCACATCCTCTTAGGCAGTCGAAATGCTTATGGCTCACAATCGCATTGAAAAAACCAGAAGATATGCAAATTTCGTCCACGTCTTGTCCCCTCTAGAAAATATATTTTCTCAGTTCACAATTTTGGGATAGTCGTTTTTCGATATAATAAAGATTGTTTAAAATTTTGTATACTTACAACAAGTTCATCACATCTAAGGGCACACGCAACGGGACTTTGCCTTCGCTACAAGAAATATCATTTTAGTTAGCAGAAGTGCTTGTTATCAAAGCTATTACATATTGATAATTTGCAATGTCACATAAATTCCATATGATAGCAAATTGTATTTGAAAATGTAAATATATAATATAAAGGCATTATGAATAACTGCTCTGAATAAAGTGAAACTCACGGGTGGTCGTGCAGGTTGGTCCTGTTTGAAAAAACAGAAAAATTATTAGTATTCTTAATATGAATCAAATCGAATCGTTTTGCAAAGATTTCAAAAAATAATAAATTTAAATTTAAAATTAAAAGATTTTTCGGGTTTCAATCGTGTGCGAAACTATGAAGGTTGCCGACGTTTCGCGAACATTGCAGTTTACTTTTTCAGGGCTGACCTGAAACTGAAGTTTCAGGTTATGTTGTTCTTATATGAGTATTCTCTACAATGCCTGTGATTGGCGAGAGCGCCCCATGGTGGGGACTGGTTGAACTTGATTGGCCAATCAAGTCTTTTTTAAAAAACCCGGGAGGACGAAAAGCCAAATCGGATTGGTATTATATCCATTGTCCCTATTGATGTTATTAGGGTGCTTCAAGATTTCGATTGCTTCTCTATGTTTTCTTGGAAAATTATTGTACGTTTTTGCGATGACGGTTGTTTTGTCAAATAAAATACTATGTCCTGTTTCGATATTTTTCTCCACCATGGGGCGCTCTGGCCAATTACAGGCATCGTAGAGAATACATATATAAGAACAATATAACCTGAAACTCCAGTTTCGGGTCAGCCCTGAAGAAGTGAACTACAATTTTCACGAAACGTCGGCAATATTCATAGTTTCGCACACGATTGATACCCGAAAAATCTTTAAATTTTAAATTTAAATTTATTATTATGACTCATCGTGAAAGTATTAAATCTATTATTAAAGAACTCTACGGGAGAGAGTTTTCTTACTAAAACTAACACTTTTAGTAAGCTCAGGTCTTCACAAGCTAAGCTACTAACATCTTTAGCTTTGTTAAAACTGTGTAGGGACAATAACATCGTCCCAAAAATCTTACAGTTAAAAAATCATTTGGGAACATTCAAATCCAAATAAATTCTACATAAAACAAATTTGCATATCATTTGACCAATCCCAATGGATTCAAGATTTTTGCGCTGAGAAAAAAAATAAAATCTGACAAATTACTTCCAGTGAAGCACGCATCATTAAATAATACAGTAAAAAACATCTCTAAGCATCCTCCCGGCAATGAAATGATTTAAGCCTCATCTAAAGGACATAATTTTGCAGTCGCTCCCTCCAAAATCCCAAAAGAAGAAATCATAAGTAATTTGGAATCCACAATATACACCCTTCCACACAAAAAAGCAAATGACATACGACGTAGGACAGCCAACATTTTACGCGAAGCCCAACTTCCCTCCTCAAACTTAACAAAACAAGGAAAAACAGCTATTAAAGAACTCAATCAGAATAAAGACATCATAATATTACCCGCAGAAAAAGGCAACTAAGCAGTAATAATGAATAAAGAAGACTATAAGAACAAATTCATGGATCTTCTTACTGACGATACATATAAAAAACTTAAAAAAGACCCCACAAAAACAATAGCCAGAAAAACAAAAAGCCTCCTAAAAGACTCAAATCTTGACAGCGATACAATATCTAAATTAAAACCTAGTAATCCCATCTGTCCAAAACTTTACGGACTCCCAAAAATTCACAAAAACAACATCCCACTCAGACCGATCGTCAGCGCAATAAACCCACCAACTTACAACCTAGCACGCTTTCTCGCAAAAAAAAACTTAAGTCTTTCACAGGAAACTCTATCACACACATCCAAGACTCTTTTGACTTCATCAGAAAAATACAACAGATTCACATTCAACCCCAAGACATCCTAGTGAGTTTCGACGTAGTATCTCTCTTTACAAAAGTACCTATCTCTGATACAATCGATATTATTAAATCCTTCACAAACTTCCCCTCCAATCTCACACCTTTAATAAAACGCTGTCTCACTAATACCTATTTCTCTTTCAATGACCAATTCTACCAACAAACCTCAGGAGCAGCAATGGGATCTCCAATCTCACCTGTAATAGCCAACATCTTTATGGAAAATCTAGAAACTAAAATCTTTAACAAATCCAAGCTTAAACCGGAATTTTGGTGCCGTTACGTTGACGAAACTTTTTGTCATCTGGAGACATGAACTAGAAGAACTAAACAAATTTTTCGATTTAATCAATCAAATACACCCTAATATCCAGTTCACTATGGAAGTTGAACAAAACGGAAAATTACCTTTCTTGGACGTACTAGTTTATAAAAGATCCGATAACACATTAGGACATGAAGTTTACAGAAAACCCACGCATACAAACAGATAACTGCATGCCTCCTCCCACCACCACCCATCTCAAAAGCAATCGGTCATCAATTCCCTTGTATACAGAGCTGTCTCCATAACAGTTAAAGATAACTTACAAAAGGAATTACAGAATGTTAAACAAATCTCAATACAAAACGATTACACAAGCAAACAAATTAATAAAGCAATAAGAAAATACACTCAAAAAAACAAGTCAACACAACCTACTAAACAAAGAGAGAGAAAGACGACCACCATCCTACCCTACATTCAAGGTATCACAGAACAAATAAGAAGAATTCTCAACAAACACAACATCCAAACTATATTTAAACGACCTGCGAAAATAGGACAACTTCTAAACAACCCTAAAGATAAAAAGGAACCTTTCAGTGATCCGGGAGTATATCAAATCCCTTGTTCTTGTGGTAAAGTCTAGATTGGAGAAACCGGGAGGGCGGTAAGTCAACGTGTAAAGAAACATGAGAGTAAAGTCAGGCTAAAACATTTCACGCAATCAGCAGTAGCTGAGCATCATATCGAAACAGGACATAGTATTTTGTTTGACAAAACAATCGTCATCGTAAAAACGTACAATAAATTTCCAAGAAAACATAGAGAAGCAATCGAAATCTTGAAATACCCTAATAACATCAATAGGGACAATAGATATAATACCAATCCGATTTGGCTTTCTGTCCTCCCGGTTTTTTTTAAAAAGAACTATAATATTTATAGTTCTAAATCTTTCGATTTAAAATGATTCAGATTCGAAATTTTGTGCTTTTAGAAATTGAACTTATTACTACTAATTTCATTACACTCATAAAAACAAAAAGTTTTGAAATATGAAAGACTGCGAAAACATTTTTAATTTGCAAATTAGTTTTCAAATAAAAAATGGGATTTTATTTAATTTTGACTCACTTAAAATGTTAGTATTTAGTTTAGAATATTCACAACTTAAAACAAGGTGTATTTCAAAATATGATACTGTTTATAGTGAAAAGTTGCCAATTTTCGAAATGTAAGTATTATTTTATCTACAACTTTCATTTTTGTACAATATTTTTAGTTTGAATCTTTTAATTTTGAATTTATCAGATTAAAAATTTTGGGTTTAATAAATAACACTGATCAGCTTTCTGCTTTTTCAGAAAATTAGGAATAGAGCATAAATAATAACATCAACATCGTCTTGAGATTCTATACCCTTTTTATTGAATATAGAGGAAAGGGCTATGACGAAAAACCGGGTTCACCCGAGGAAAAGTTTGCAAAAAAAAAAAATAATGATAATATATAACATAGAAACTGAAAGAATTGTTTTAAGCAAAGTAAAACTCACATTAGTTGGGCTTGGGTTCGTCGAAGTGGCCGAGAATATAACTGCGCTGGCTGTAAAAATAAAAATAGTAAACATATTTATTTATTCATTTTTTTCATTCTTAATTGAATTTCATACTGAGTGTCACAAAAGTCCCGGCACAGCTTAATATTTCCTCAGGTAACATATTTTTCAGGGAGGTCAAGGTCATTCTTGAAGTAAGTTTCAACGAGGAATTCCTTGGTGACCTTTATGTTGATCTTGACGATGAACTTCAAAGTTTTTTCAAGGTCATCTTTTTAAAAAAATGGAAACCCCTTTTTTCACATCGGCAATCGATAGAGCGGGAAATTTTACGCTCAAATATGTTCCCAGATCATACATATGTACATTATAACCTAAGAAGGGGGTTTCCAATTTTAAAAAACTTTTACCTTGAAATGACCTTGAAAGCCATCGTCAAGGTCATGCTCAAGGTGACTGCTGAATAAGCCTTGTTGAAGTGAGTAACTTTGATCGTTACCAAAAAAATCTGAAAAGATTCTATCCTCAGAGAAATGCAGACCTTTTTTAAGATTGAATGACCTTGGAGTCACCTTCAAGGTTACAATCTACATATGTATGACCTGGGTACATATTTGAACGTAAAATTTCTCGATTTCTCGATTGACGGTGTAAAAAAGGGGTTTTACCGTTTAAAAAAAAAATTGATTTCGAAAAAACCATTAGGGTCATCGTCAAGATCAAAATGAAGGTCATCACTGAATTCCTCGTTGAAAGTTACTTCAAGGATGACCTTGACCTCCTTGAAAAATATCTTACCTAAGGAAATATTCAGCCGTCCTGGGACTTTTGTGACACCCGGTGTGTTGAAAGAGTTCATGTTAAATTTTATTCATTTTTCATTATTTATTTAATAATTCCAATTAATCTAATTTAACATTCAATTTTTTTGTTGATTAAATTCATATTACACGTGGAAAGTTTTCATGTTGAAATGTATGCTATTATGAACATTATTTTTTATTATTCGTTCAATTAATGTAATTAATTAAATTCAAATTAAATTTTTTATTAGAAATTCGTCCTTTTGAAACGGAAATTTACGTTTTGTTAAATTCTAACATTAAGTTGAAAATTCAATTAGTTTTTAAAAACTGAATTATTTTATAAACACTTTTTTCTAAATTTAAACTGCTTTGTTGAAAATTTGTCTTCTCGGATTTAAAATTCATCCATTTTGATTAAAGATTTATTTTTTGTTAGTAATATTTTTGTGTCATAATTAGTCTGTTTTTGTAAAAAAGTTCTACTATTTGTTTCAAAAATAATTTAAAGAACAATTAAAATCTTTTTTTTATTGCTGTTGAAAACGTGTCTTTCTGAATGTAAAGTTTGTCTTTTTGCATATAAAATTCATTCTTTTTATTTAAATTTTCTTTCCAGTAGAAAAAAAAACACATTTTTCTTGTAAAAGTTTATTCATTTTCATTTGAAATGACTTTGTTGAAAATTTTCATGAACTTTCAAAATTTGCAATATTATTATACCCTTAAGCCATTTCAAATTCGGGGTAAGCGTGACCTACTCGTTGAGGAAGGGAGTAATGTGGGAGAGGGTATACATTTTTAGATTTTTTTTTTTTTATACCATTAAGCCGTTTCCCTTTCGGCGAGCCTCTAGGGGTAGGCGTGACACTACCCGATTCGGGTAGTGTTTCTAGGTGGATAGTTTCTTGTAGTAAATAACTACAAGTGTGGGCTCACCACACCCACGACCGCCAACAACAACGCAGTAGTATTATTCTCGAACGGTCACCCATCCAAGTACTAACCGCGCCCAACACTCCTTAACTTCAGTGATCTAACGGGAACTGGTGTTTCCAGCGTGGTATGGCCGTTGATTGATCTATAGAATTCCCGTATTATTTATTTTAATAACATGATCGTTCCGCAACATGGCTTCAGCCCTGGTTGCTGATCCTTTAGTTGCTTTAACGAAAACATTCCAACAATTTTCCAAGTAAAAAAACCAGAAAATATTTTAAATAAAAAAAAAGTTAGCCCACCTTTACAAAATTCTACGTTAATTTATAAATCCAACAATGATATTAAAAAACCCCGAAAAAGTACCCCTAGTTGCTTAAAGAAGAACATTCCCAATGTCTTCAAGTAAGAAAGCCAGAACATTTTTTAAGTGAAAATTATCATTCAGATCATCTTTGCGAAACTCGAGGGTAAGTTTTGAAGCCAACAATAATATTCAAAAATCCTTAGAATCCACCCCTACTTGTTTGAACGGAAATGTCCAAAAAGTGGGCTTGTGAACTTAACCTACAGTTTTCTGAAGTTGATATAAGTGATTATTTTCATTTGAACAATTTTCTGGCCTCACTGGCTTGCGAAATATTTTCGCGCTTGCTCGGCTATGTTGTTTGCCATATAGGGGGTAGTTTTTAGGGGATGAAGTTGGTTGCACATATTTTAACAAATTAAGACAAAAATAATGCGCCCATATAAAGTTGATTTTGGACAATGTCGGGGCTGGCGAAATGTTTCGCTAATTTTAAGATCTCTGGTATGCCCGCCTCTAATCTCTAATCCGACGCGAAATATTCTTGGTGAAAGCAAGTGAGGGGTAACGCGCTGGGCGCAATGGTGGGGGTATACTCCGCAGGTATGCGGTTGCGAGTCCGGCTATGTCCAAGGGCAGACGTTAAAATATAAGGTTAAGAGGCTTCGCTTGAACTCAGATTTTTCTGCACTTACTTTTAGAGAAATATGTAGAATCAATACACTATTCGGAAACAAGATAATCAGAAAATCCTGTTTAATTTCCCAAAAAATCGAACAAAATGTGCGTCATGGAAAAAAGATCTTAGCAGAAAAATTAGATAGGTCCCTTTTCCTTTGTGTGAAGTGTTTTTGTCAGTTTTAAGTTCAAAGGTATGTGGCCTCAGTTGAAAGAATTTATTTGATTATTAATGTAAATTGAGATAAATTTCTTTTTTTTTCTAGAAAATGAAATTTCAGTTCACAGGCTCTTTTTTGACGCCCGGATTCATTTCTTCAATAAAATCTCAGCACAGCAAGTATGTATTTTGTTTGCATAAATAATTACTTACTCAGTAAGAAAGCGCACGTCACTTTTCTCATCATCTTGCAAACTGAAAATCAAGATAATAGGTTTCGAATCAAGATTTTTCCTAAAAAAAAAAAAAAACTAAGTTGGGCAAAAAACTGGTATCTGGAGAATGATCACAGTCCTCGTTACAGTTGCTTTATCTAAAATCTTGCAATCTGTGATAATTTATTAATGCGAACACAAAAAATTCCAGGAGAAAAACATTAAATCTCGATAAAACTTCTTATCTTGTCTATCGCGACAGAGGACGCTCTCTGCTGATATCAGGAAACATGAAAGTGTGTCAATTATTGAATTAAGAATCAAGCAGAATTTATACATATAAGTGCACATTTTATTTTTCATGATTACTTTAATATCTGCTTTTTATTTTGCATCAATTCTTATCCTCAGCTACCCTGAAAAATGTATCATTTTGATAAATCTATATTATTACAATTCATAATAAACATTGATATTGTAACATATATTTTCCCACAAAAAATACAGATTTATAAAATTTTCTTAAGAAAAATAACATTTTATTTTACGATCACACGAACTAAACTACGTGAAGTTCGATCGTAATTATACTTCCCGCCTCGTTCTCGGGATTACTGTTGTAGTTCCGCTACTTTACGCCAAATCATCACAAATTTAAGAGCCCAAATTTTCCACCACATCGCCCTCCCAGCGTTAACTTGTCGAGACTTCATTTAGTGAAAGCTGTTCTGTAAATTGTCTGCATGTTTTTTCCGATACCCGGAAGAACTCGCGAGAGGGAAATAAAATATTTTTGATAAAGAAGGGTAGAAAAAAGATATTTTGGGAGGGAGTAATCCCTTCGAACAAGGCTTCGAACTTCGCTTAAGTAAGTTCGTTTGATCGTTCAATTATACTTCCCGCCTTGTTCTCGGGATCACTGTTGTAGATTTAGAGTAGACAATTTACAAGACCTTTGTTTTTATTGTAGAAAAACACAGAACAATATATATATATTTTTTTTTTTCAACGTTAACTTATCAATTTTCCCTTAGAACCGCATAACAGAACGTTTCGTTAGCAGGTGTGATTGGTCGATTATAGCATCGAGCAAAGGTCGACGAAGAATGAGACCAAGCCACGGTGCTTCTGATCGTACTTAGGTCCACTCCTTTTTTAAAGGCTGTAGAGGTTGCCGCATGCCTAACGCTGTGTGCGGTGAATTATTTACCAATGCCGCATTGGGACAAAAGTGGCCTGGTCCAGCGGCTAAGAGTTTTTGAACCTACTTCTTTATAGGGCTTTCTAGTAGCCATGAACAGTTTTTTATAATTATGAACTTTTCATAGATGCTTAGTAACGAGAAGGTAATGTTGTAAAGTTCTAGCAACACAAAGCTGCAGATTATTATCAAAAAATGGTAACATAAGATATGGTTGACAGGTTCCTACTCTAGAGGTTTTGATCAAAGCTTCTACTTTTATTTCTGAGCCATTTTTTGAGAATCTTATCAAATCAATATCTATGAGTGAGAAAGTTTGCATTCTGTGGCCTGTACCTAAAGCTAGAAGTATTATGAGTTTTTCTGACGATTTCTGTAAATTGAGTGACTCAAGTGGGTACCAAGAAGAAACTTTATCCAGGACAGGCGCGACGTCCCGAGTTTATGCATACTTGGGGTGTGAGGGTTTTAACCTGTAAACCCCTTTGAAGAAACGATTCATGTCACTGCCCGTGGACTTTTTTGATGAAATGAGTGCTATTGCTGAACGCGCTGTGTTTAAGGTTCCATACGATGCACCGTCGTTGAAGGATTCGCCTAGGAATTCTAAAACTCTGTTGGAGTGTTGATTAAGTGGATTCAGGTTCTTGTCGTTACAGAAATTCCACCATTTTCTCAGTGGTCCGTCATATTGTTTCAATTTAGAACCTGCTATAGAGGCTAATAGAACCTTCAATGCTGACTCTGGTAAGTTTCTTTGACGATAACTTTCCCTGACAGCCATCCTGCAGCCAGGGTAAGTAAGGTTCCTAGTGGGTGTTGACAGGACCTACAAGGGAACAAAAGGATAGTTGAACTTGGAGAAAACACTAGTGGTTTTCCTATCAGCATCGGCTGAAAAAGCGGAAACTATGGTCGTGAAGTCCACCAGGGAACGACGACAATGCCGCAAGCCTCATCTGTCAGAATTTTCCGTAATGTCCTTAAGATCATGGAAAAGGGAGGGAAAGCGTAAAAATTCCAAATTTTCCAAGAGATCGTAAAGGCATCAAAAGCCTCTGCGTCAGGGTTTCGAATCCAGCAACAAAAGATGGTACATTTTGTGTTGGAACTGGTTGCAAGCAAATCGATGGTAGGGTTTGGAAAGGTTTGCAAGATCTCTTCGTAAGCATAATCAGCTAACTCCCATTCGGTGTCTAAAGTTGCGAATCCGAGATTCCCTATCAGCATGAACGTTGTTTTTTGACGCAACGTATGATGCATATATCCAGAGTTTTCTATGCTCGCACCACTTCCAAATTTCTCTACTAAGAGAATGTAGATATATGGGCGTTGGATACCGCCCATTTCATTTATGTAGGCAATTGCCGTTGTGTTGTCGATTTTTAATAGAATCTCACAACTCTGCAGTTTGGGAGCAAAAGTTTTAAGGGACCAGAAGGACGCTAGCAGTTCTAAGCGGTTTATGCTCCAGGATTACTCCTTCTCGTTCCAGAACCCATGCACTGATTGGCCTTCACAATAGGCCCCCCAACCAGATTTTGGAGCGTCAGAGAAGATTTCCTTCTCGAAAACAAATTGACGTATTGGGCTTCGTGACAAATGTATGTTCTTGCGAAACCAAATCAAGTTAGGTCGTAGGGATTCTGGAAGGAGCATGGATTCATCATAATTGCCATCAGCTAACATCAGGGCTTGAATCTTAGCCCGCTCTAGGGCTTTTGTGTAGCCCATTCCATACGGAATCGCAGGACAACAAGAAACTAGGCTTCCAATTAGTTGGGAAAACTCTCGAATAGTGGATGATTTTCTTTTCAGAAAGATTTCTATCAAAAAACCCATTTTTTCTCTTCTTTGTTTTAAGGCAACTCGAACATTAAGGTTTCGGAAACGAAGGTGAACCCTAAAAAATTGCACCTTTTGCTCGAAATTAGGCAACTTTTATCGTAATCGATTACGAATCCTAGTGATTGAAGAAGCTTAATGGAAGTTTGGACGTTGTATAAACAATCTTGAAAAAGTGGTACCGAAAAATAGAATATCATCTAAATATACTACAGATAAGAGTCCCTTACACCTCAGATGGCTAACAACTGGCTTCATTATTTTTGTGAATACAAATGGACATATGTTTAATCCGAAAGGTAGACAATTAAACTCATATAAAGCGCCTTCGAAGGAAAATCTCAAAAATTTACGATATGTTCCGTCTACTGGCACTAAGAAATAGGCATTCTTTAAGTCCAGGCTTGCCATATAGCAATTTTTTGTCATCAACTTGCAGGCAGTTCGAACGTCTTCTAGTTTGAAGTGGGGTACTTCGATGAATTTATTCAAGGCCTTCAGATTAAAGATAAATCGCTTCGACTTATTTTTGCGATCGGTGAGAAAGTAATGGGATAAAAATTCCCCATTTAATGGTCTACAAGTACTGATAGCTTCCATTTTTAATAACTCGTCAATCTCAGTTCTTAGAGATGTAAGTTCGTCTTGGGTCCAAATTCGAACAGATGGCACAGTTTTTTGCCATGGTTTCAGCTTGAATGGAATTTGGTAACCTTCTACCGAATGGAGGACAAAAGCGTCCATAGTAATCTGCTTCCAAGCGGGAAGAAAATTTCGCAAACGACCTGCCATACTAACCTCTATTCTATTCTATTCTGTTGTGGCTTCGTCTGAGCATGATGGTTACTGCTCGTCCACGAGGGCCTCTGGATCCTCGTGAACTAGCTCTCCGAGTTTAAAGATCCCGAGCTTTGATTATTGGGAGCCTTCTTTGAAGGTTCTGGTGGTTTGATGGACTTGCTGATCTTCTCCAACGAGTTCACTTCATTAATCTTCTCATTAAGATTATCCCCGAATAGGAAAGTGCCCGTGTCAGTTTTTTCCAGAATGGATTTAACCGATTTATTATAAGCGTGAGCGATGAATGCTCTTCGCGCAATCGTTTCCGCATGGTGGAGTTGTGCGATCAGTTTTCCACTATCAGAAAGATATTCGAGAAGTTTTACAACATCAAATCCATTATCTGCATTGTCAAGCAACATATTTATGCCCTGGCTCAAAGCTGACAAAGCTGACCCTGCCAGGCGCTGGGAATTTTGAAAATGCTCGTCCCTTTTTACAGCTGTCTCTCCCATTGATAGCAGCATGACCGGGTGATTTCTGGAGCATCCAAAATCATATTCCCTTTTCGAGGATATTTCTTTATTAAATCATCTTTTTCTTCTTTAGGAAGGCCTGACTTTAGCCAGAAGTCCCATCTTGAAACCAGCTCTGGATTCAATTCAACATCTCCGACACTGAGAGTGGTAGGATTTTTTCCCAACGCACCTAACTTCTTTTCATCGACCGCCGCCATGTTGTTTTCTTTGATGATAGGAGTCCCATTTGAATCGGCATTTTCCATATCTTGACCGCTATCTTTACTTGTCCCTTCCCTTGATAAGGCTCCTGTAAAGATATCACTGGATTAGTCCTGTACCTTTGTACAGGCTCTACCAGGTTGAGGATCGGCACGTATCTCATCTATAGTATGATCTTGACCGTCCGAGTTAATCCATGAGGGAGAAACTCAAATAAAGGACTTACCATTACATGATTCAAGCGATGCATCTCGAGAACGGGATTCCCGACTTCTAGAAGAACTCCGGGATCGTGAAGAAACGCGAGATGAGCTACAAAATCTACGTTTTGAAGAACGATATGGGCTAGGTGACTCGTATCTTGAACGTCTACGCTTCTGATCTTTTGTAACTATTTCTTTTAGTTTTTTCCCTTGGCAAAAAAGATCTTCAACATCATCTTCGTTGAGAGGAGAACGCTTAAGTTTACGACCCATGCAGTAAATAATTAACCCTAAAGACTTCGCTCTTGCGTGTGAACGTGTCAGACACAAAGAAACGAATGAAGTCTCGACAAGTGAACGCTGGGAGGGCGCGGTGGTGAAAAATGTTGGCTCTTAAATTTGTGATGATTTGGTGTAAAGTAGCGGAACTACAACAGTAATCCCGAGAACGAGGCGGGAAGTATAATTAGAGATTAAGTCACTTTATTTCTGTAGTCGTCATCAACAAGTTAATAGATCTTGAAACTGGCATCTGATGCATTTTTGGTGTCTGATTGCACTATTTATACTGAGTTTGTCGTCAAATTGCCTAAAGGTGATGACTAATCATGACCAAGAAGGAAACGAGAACAAATGTCATTGTTATAAGAAATAATTGTTATAATCAAATTGACTTAGTAAAGAAATATTGCTAAGTAATTTTTATTATATTCTAGAAGCTATTCAGGTGTTTAAGTTGATTGTGAATTTATTGCGCGTTTGCGGGTTTTGTATTCAATAACATTCTGTTGTTGTACCAAATAGTTACAAAATACAAATAAACTGAATATTTTGTATAAAAATAACACTGTAATATTGTAAAATCCATTTTTTTCAACAAATTATTTTTTCATTGTAATTTTCACTTTTCAGCATTCTTTTTTTTCTCGTAATGCGTTTACAAAGTTTTATGCATACCTGTGTTTTGTAATAATTGGGTCCTACAAAATTTTTAAGAAATCCATGGACTTACAAAAGGATTTGACAGCTTTCAATTTTTACGAGCTGTATCTCAAAAAATGTTAATTTTTTCAGAATTTAGTTCATTGATATGAACGTTCATATATATGTTTTCAAAGAAAAATTTTCCTTTTCTCAGTTTTTGTAACACAAAATATCAAGGAATTGTATAATAATTTGAACGTCCCTCAAAAATCTACTCCCAGGAATCTCACAAATTACAAAGCATTTCAAAGAATTTTGAAATTACTTATTATAGGTATTTCCGAAAACCCAGCAGCTTTTTTTCAAGATCTCAGAGTCTTGATGATAGTCCGACCGAATGTTTCAATATTATATTATATTATATTATCAATAATATTGCAGTTCAATCATTATAACTATTTGACACTTCGAGCAGGAGAAAATATAATATAATATAATATAATATAATATAATATAATATAATATAACTTTATCGAATTTAAGTTTGAAAAAACAGAGTTATTGGCTCCTAGTTTAGAGGTAGGCCGGCAGTCGGCAGATGAGAACATATGAACTCCTATCTAATACAACGCTGCTGAAGGCTGGTGAAGGCTGAAGGCTTCTTAGCATAAATCACCAACCTGTTGAGACTCTCGGTTTCCTTTCACATGTCCTTACACCCGCCCCCCCCCAACCCCAGTAACAGAAGTTTTGGTGGGACTGACGTTACAGATTGACTCCACCATACGACAAATCACTGCTTAATTCGGACATGATTTCGACTCGCAAAACAAATCTCGCACTGGGTGTTTGGAATGCTGGAGGAGTGATCTTAAGATAAGAGAACTACAAGAAACTATGCACATCAGGAAACTAGATATTCTTTGTGTACCTGAGACGAAGAGAAAGGGTTGCTAAATTAGAAGCATAGAAAATGGGGTGCTGGAAGGCGGTTTTAAAATATGGTCAGGAGTAGATAGTAAATCACATGATAGTCAAGGGGTCGGTTTAATTATGAATAAAAAAGCAAAACAACATCTCAAAGATCATGATTTTGTATCACCCAGATTGCTATGGGCTAGAATGCATGTAGGAAGCAGAAGATTATTTAGCATAGCGTGCTACGCCCCAGTTGATAGTGCCCCGAGAGAAGTCATAGACGCCTTCTGGGATACTTTAAATGATACAATAAGTATTTGCGATCAAGGCGAAAGAATAATTCTGCTAGGAGATATGAACGGATGGGTCGTTGTCCAACGTTAAGATACAGATACAGAAAGGGTGCTAGGTAATTTTGGGGATCCAACAAGAAAAAATTATAACGGGGAAAAATTATTTAGCTTATGCTTAGAAAAAAGGCTATTTATTACAAATACTTGGTTCAGACATAAAATGATCCACATGTACACCTGGTGTGAAGGAAATAGCCTCAGTATAATTGGCTTCGTTATTGCGGATGAAAGATTAAGAAAACTTGTCAAAGATACAAGAGTCATGAGAGTTTTCGAATGCAACACTGATCATTACCTTTTAGTATCCAAAATAAACTTAGGGCGGGGATGAAGAAAGAAGAGAAGAAAAGAAACAAAACAAACGCGAATAAAGACTGAAAATTTACAGAAACCAGAAGTGCGAATAGAGTTTCAAAATAGGTTAAACGAACGCGTACATAGGGCAACTTGGGTAGCGCTTAGAAGCAACAAAGATATAGAGGGCGCGTGGACTTTGTTACGGGATATCATTGTTAAAACTGCGATTAAAGTATGTGGTACGATGGTTGCGAGAAGAAAATCTGGTGATCCATGGTGGAATGATGAGATTGTGGGAAAAACGTCTACTCTCAGCGAGAGACAAACCTACCTTCGAATTTATGATTGAGTTTTTAGAAAAACATTGTAAATATTTGCGGAGAATGTCTGCAGATAAACAGGACACTCAAACAAATGGGACTCAGAACAAAAAATCAAAGTCAAAGTATAATAACAGAAAACTTTCGGCCACTTCCTGTGCGACTACGCAAAAAATGTTTATTTTGCGAGGACTCTCATGCGCTTGTTAATTGTGGAAAATTACGTGCACTTCCTGTGGACTGTAGGATAGGAACTGTTGCCCGATTACGCGTGTGTTTCAATTGTTCAAAACCGGGACATCAGAATAAGGAGTGTACATTAGGTACACGCGAAAAATGCCCCAGGAAACATACTACTATTTTACATACTGAAAAAGGGGAAACCTCTAAAAAGAAGCCAATGTCACGAGTGACGAGCCTTGCTTGACTCATGCAGTCAAGTCCATCACATGACTGAAAAGTTTTGCATGCGACTCAAAGTGCCGGTTGATAAGTCGCAAACTGTAGTGTCGGGAGTGTTTAAAACGTCACAAGAACCTTAGTATGGCGCTCAAGTTATTTTAGAATCGCGATGCACCGGATTCTCTGCAAAAATCAAGTGCCTGATTATGTCAAAGATTACTGACAAGATGCCCAATGTACCCTTACAGCGTAGCGAATTCAATATTCCAGATGGACTTACTCTTACCGTACCTGACTTCGCAAATACTCGCCCAATTGACCTTTTAATTGGTGGAGGCCTATTCTGGAAATTATTATGTGTTGGGCGGATACAATTACGCGAGGATCAACCTATCCTTCAAAAGAGACAGCTGGGATGGATTGTGGCTGGTCCAATGGCACTTCCTTCGTCTTAGAAAAAATTCAGACTGATTTGCAACCTAATCACTAACCAACAACTCCATCAAGATATGCAAAGATTCTGGGAAATCGAGAATCATACGATTAGGGACAAGTATCCAGTACTCGATCCAAAGGACGTGTGTGAACAGCATTTTATTGTAACAACGAAGCGTGACTCCGACGGTAGATTTATTGTGAATATCCCTTTTGAGGACGAGGTCAGTGACCTCGGTAAGTCTCTCAACATGGGCCACAAACGCTTACTCGCCATGGAGCGAAAATTGGGCAACGACACTAAATTGAGAGACAAGTACATCGATTTTTCGACTGACTACGAAGAACAAGGACACTTGACCCTAATTCCAGAGGAAGAACAGCATTCGGTGAACAGCAGTCGGCTCTACAGTTCAGAATGATCTCTTTTCGAAAACTTTGCGGTTTCGACAGCACCCAATTGTACTTTCTGCTGTCATCACAAAAATTTACCGTCAAACAAAAATTGATAGAGATCAACAGGACTTACAACAAATCTTGTGGAGAACTGACTCGACGAAACCCATTCAGCACTTTAGATTGACAACAGTGATTTATGGCACGGCATCGACTCCATTTTTGGCCACCCGAGCCTTGCGACAAGTTGGCGAGGCGAATAAGGAAGTGTACCCTGCTACCAGTGACGTCATCATTCGGGATTTTTACGTCGATGATGTGTTGACATGAGCGAACACCGTTGAAGAAGCCAAAACACTACGGAGCGAACTCATCGAACTACTTTCAAAGGCCGGACTCGAACTGCGAAAGTGGGCTTCGAATAATCCACAGATATTCGCTAAAGATAATAACCCTTTGAACGCTGAGAAATCAATTCAATCGGGCAAGGACCCAGAAACTCTCGGACTTAGTTGGGATCCAGAAAAAGATAGTTTAATGATCAACTACAATCTTCAAATGAAATCTCTATACCTCGATTTGCATGTTGTTCGGGATTCGTCGAAGTGCAGCTTCACGGTTTCTGCGACGCTTCAGAAGCTGCATAAAGTGTGTGTGTGTGTACTTACGAACATTAAATAAACAAGGACAGTCCACCATTCGACTTTTATGTGTAAAATCCGGAGTGGCACCGCTGAAGAACATATCTCTCCCTCGGCTGGAACTTGAGGCAGCCCTGCTTCTCGTTCAGTTGATGGAAACAGTAACGACGGCATTGACCTTGATGGCTGATGACAGATACTATTGGACTGATTCAACCGTGACCCTTTGTTGGATTCGATCTCCATCAGATCGTTGCAAAACCTTTGTTGCCAACAGAACAAGTGAGATTTAACAGCTGAAGAATCAAAATTGGAACCACGTATCAACTAACGAGAATCCAGCTAACCTTATTTTCCGGGGCATTGATCCGACTGACCTCAGTTCCTCTAACCTGTGGTGGATAGTACCAGATTGGCTTTCTAAGCCTCAGAAGGATTGGCCCTCACAAAATAATGTGATATCAGAACCTCTCGAAATTGTACCGGAAGAACAAAAGTGCGAGCGAGTACTAATTGCAACCAACTATCTAGATTTTAGCTTACTCGAAAGGTATTCAGCATTGGAAAAGCTCATCAGGGTCATAGCATTTTGCTTGCGCTTCATTAAAAACGCGAAGAGTAAGAAAATTGAATGGACCAAGGGCAATTTTCTGAAAGCCTTGGACATTTCTAATGCCTTGACTTCTATTTTGAAACTTGCTCAGATCAAGGAATTTTCATCCGAGCTCAAAGAAATTAAAGAATCTGAGCAGGTCTCGAACAAGAGCAAGCTATGCGATTTGAAACCATTCATCGATGAAAGGGGTCTTCTCAGAGTCGGCGGCCGTCTAGTCAACGCTCCCATCCTGTTCGATCACGAGCGATTAATGCATTCAGGGTGTCAAGCAGTCACTCAAAACCGTCCTTTTTATGTTTGCGGAGTTGACTACACATGACTTTACCAGGTCATCGAACGTTCACGAAGTCGACTTACTTCTAAGTCCTACATCTGCATTTTTTTTTGTTCTGTAACTAAAGCTGTTTACACCGAACTTGCTTGCGATTTGAGAACCGAGGCATTTTTGAATTGTTTGCATCGTTTCATTTCGCGCCGTGGCAAGTGCCAGCACATTCATTCGGACAGTGGGACGAATTTTGTAGGAGCCCGCCTCAAGCTCAATGAATTGTATGAACTTCTGAGGAATCGAAAATTGCAAGAAACAGTAAACGATTTTGTATTTCGAGACCAAATTCAGTGGCATATGATTCATCTTCATGGACCTAATTTCGGAGGATTATGGGAGGGTGCCGTTAAGTCGGCAAAAAAGCATCTTACGAAAGTGATGGGAGAAACGCGCTTGACTTTCGAGGAGTTGTACACAGGTTTAACGCAAGTCGAATCCTGTTGAATTCATGTCCTCTCTCCCCTTTCTCTAGTGATCCTACTGAGTTTACTCCCCTAACTCCTGCCCACTTCATGATTGGAGACTCCTTGTTTGCCATACCACAACCGGATTTATGAGATGTTCCTCAGAATCACCTATCACGATACGAGCATCTTCAACGATATCTGCAACATTTTTGGGATCGTTGGCATTCTGAATATCTGAGCCAACTTCAACAAAGGCAGAACTGGACTCGACATCGTAAGAGTCTCCTTGCACCCAGTGCCGTGGTAGTTATCAAGGAGGACAATCAGCCTCCTATGAAATGGCGACTTGGTCGCATCGTGGAACTTCACCCTAGACGTGATAACATCACATGAGTAGAGTTTGTTCGTGTTTCTGATTCTACTCTGAAGCGACCAGTCTCGAAAATTTGTATCCTGCCGATTGAACAAGATTGGGTTGAACCTCCACAGTAGGGTTCACGATACGTAACGATCACTCATTAACAATTGTATGTGATGATTCGTATTGTATATTTATGTATAATGATTTTATAATTTTTTCCATTTCTCAACTACATTCTTTCCTAGACTATACAATATTCCAGTGTAACCACTATTCGGTTTTGTATAAGAAGGTACATATTAAATTAACATGTTACTCTAAGCATCAATCGTAATTCCAATTAATACAGCGAATTGCTGTTATTTTATTGTGGTTAAAAACTAGTTTTTCAAAGTGGGCAGTATCTTCAGATTCTGATCAAGATGAGAAATTTAGTCGTAGTATTTAGAGAGTCTTGCAAACAGATTTTAAGCAGACGATAAATCTCCTTGGACGTACCTATTTTCAAAGATTTACGATAAGGGGGAAAACCAGCACTTCCAATGGGTCTATTGCATTCATAAACCCTTGCAATGGTCACGTCTCAGACGTCGAACATCCTAATTGCAACTCTATCTAAGTCTAGGTTTAAGGTCTACGTGACTGAAAGTATGAGCAGGTCATTTTCCAACGTTGCCGAACTGAGTGGTAGTTTTTGGATTTATATTTTCCCGACGGCAACATTGGAAAATGGAACTAGGAGGTTGGAGGGCTTGGTTCGCGAGCCAAGAAACCAGTACATTTCGAACACTTCGACGCGACAGAGTTCATGACTGCGGACTTGGACATTTGTATTTTTATCGGTCTACAAAACTCTGCTCAAGTGCGGCAATTGTAAATTCATTTGTGTATGTGTTGGTTTCAATAAATGTTTGTGTTTAATAATAAATTGATTCAAGTTTATTGAAATCCATACCCACGGATAGTTCAGCACTTACGTGCATAGATCCCAGAACATTTTTCTATTTGAATTATTATTATTAAATTTTATGCACGTTAACATGATGTTAGTTAATAAGTTTTCAGATCCGACCAAATATTAGCTTCCGAAATTTCCTCAAGCTGAGTTAGATATTGCACCAATAAATTAAATTCACTGCAGTGGATTTGAGCAAAATATACTGAATGACAAGTGGTTAAGCTTGTGTTAGACATGTCAATAAAGATTCCCTACGGTTATTGATATTATTAATCTTACAACAAAAATTTTCTCGCCTAATGCATTCGTAACCCAAAAATTGAGTTTTTTCTTCTAGAATATAATGCAAATTACTTAACAATAATTCTTTACTAAGTCAATTTGATTATAACAATTATTTTTTACAGCAATGAAATTTGTTCTCGTTTAGTTCTTGGTCATGATTAATCATTACTTCTTCCGTCGCAATATACAAGATAAGAAGTTTTATTGAGATATCATTTTTTCTCCTGAACTGTTTTGTGTTTGCAAGTAATAAATTATAATACATCGTAAGTTTTTGAAATTATTTGGTTTTCCGCCGAACCTTAGAAATGTGTTCATCACGCAATACTATAAAAAGCAACTGTACCGAGGACTGTGATCATTCTCCAGATACCAGTTTTCTGCTCAACTTAGTTTTTTTTGAGAGAGAGGAAAATTCTTGATTCCAAACCTTGCTCTTATTGCTCTTCCGTTTGCAAGATGATGGGAAAAGTGACGTGCAATTTCTTACTGAGTAAGTAATTATCTATACGAACAAAATACATACTTGCTGTGCTGGGATTCTATTTAAGAAATGAATCCGGGCGTCAAAAAAGAGCCTATGAACTCAAATTTCGTTTTCTAGAAAAAAAGAAATTTATCTCAATTTAAATTAATAATCAAATAAATTCTTTCAACGGAGGTTGTCACGTCCCGTCACGTATATATATTCAGCACGAGAGTAAAGGTATAGAGTATAGACTATAGTAAGAACATTGTGACTCGTAGCATACACTGTATCGCCATAGACGCGTAGACTATAAAGCCCAAAAGCGCGTGGAAACTGGAGGACATAGCTATAGATATACTGAAAACATTACAAGCCGTATAGTATATCTATATATATTCATGACGTATGCGTATACACAGACGTCCCAGTATGCACTTATGCAGGCACGTCGCCATCGGCCCTATAAAAACTCAATGGTCCAACATTGGTTAGTTAGATTAGTTAGAAATTAGAAGTTATAGTTCCGTTCAACTCTTCTCTATTTCCTAGGGGTCGGGCATAAATTCCGTAACACTTTTTTTTGGGGGGGGGGGGTCTAGCTTAGTATTACATAATGGTGAAAAACCACAGGGAAAAGTGGGAAAAAGCGTTACATGGGGGGTGGGCAAAATTGCCGGAAAATTGCGTTACGTAATTTATGCACGACCCCCTACGGTTTTCTCCGATTCGACTGTCCAGTGTGTAGTGTCTCGAACCACTATCTCTCGCGTGTTAGTATGTGTGTGTGCCCTTGTGACCGTGTTGTGAACTGGGAAGCCCGAATCTGGGATTTCCCATCCTGGAATACTTCGAACCAATTCCATCCTGAAATGGACCCACTATTGTTTTCATCAACATCATTCACATCAAGGTGCACAACCCCTTCTTCCACACCACTACACGGAGACCAACTAGATTTCATTTGATTCTTCAATCGAACCAATAACAGGTAAGTCCTAATTTTAATAACTCTTAATTTCATTATCTTACTCGTTTGGGCCACAATATATGAGCCTCTTTTATTTTTAAAGGTCCTGGCCAAGGATTAGAGAGAAGTCTACAAGTCTTCCTTCAGTTTCTTGTGCTCAACCCTTAATGAGCAATACATTTCAATTGTAATTATTTATAATAAATTGTTCAAACAAATCCATATTTATTTATTGGCTACACTTTCCTCTTCCCTGTGCGAGATCTTTGATCTCAACTAAAACAAGGAATCTAATTAAAAAGGAAAGTATTTTACGTTTTCTGTCACGTAACAAGGTCACATACCTTAGCACTTGAAACTGACAAAAACGAGAGTTTATCTAACTAATTTTTCTGCTAAGATCCCTTTTCCGTGACGCACATTTTGTTTAAGTTCTTGGGAAATTAAACTCGATTTTCTGATTTTTCTGTTACCGAGTAGAGTATTGATTCTGTATTTTTCTTCAAAAGTGAGTACAGAAAAATCTGAGCTCGAGCGAAACCACTTAAAATTATAGTTTAACGTCTGCCCTTGGAAATAGCCCGACTTATACCCGCATACCTGCGGAGTATAACCCCACCATTGCACCCAGCGCGTTACCCCTCACTTGCTTTTACCAAGTGCATCTCGCGTTGAATTAGAGTTTAGAGGCGGGCATACCCGAGATCTTCAAATTAGCGAAATATTTCGCCAACCCCGACATTGTCGAAAATCAACTTCATATGGGAGTGTTATATTTGTCTTAATTCATTAAAATTTGTGCAACCAACTTCAACCCCTAAGAACTACCCCCTGTAAGGCAAACGACATAGCAGGGTCTGCATAATATTTCACCAGCCAGGCCCTAATTGTAAGGGTTGTTGAATATTATTGTTGGATTTAAAACTTATGCTAGAGTTTCATGAAGGTGACTTGAGTGATTGTTTTCATTAAAAAAATTGTCTGGCTTTTTTACTTGGAGACGTTTGAAATGCTATTGTTGAAACAACTGGGGGTAGTTGTTCCAGGGTTTTTGAATATTATTGTTAAATTTAAAAACTAACCTGGAGTTCTTTGAAGGTTTCTTGAGAGTTCATCTCCTTTTTAATAAGCCCATGATTTTGTTATTTTTGACGTATCTGAAGCCGCTTTTGAGATATTTAAAAATTTTTAGAATTCTTTTAGCGAAAATGGACACCTGATGTCGAGAACCAAATATTGTCCCCAACTTTAGCATTGGGCTTATGGTCAAAAATAACAAAATTATGGGCTTATTAAAAAGAAGATGTACTCTCAAAAAACCTTAAAAAAATCCAGATCAATTTTTAAATCCAACAATAATATTAAAACGCCCAGAAACACTACCCCCAGCTGTTTCAACAAAAACATTCCAAAAATCTACAAGCAGAAAAGCCAGGCAATTTTTTAAATGAAAATAAATACACAGTTCACCTTCACAAAATTCCAGGTTAAGTTTTGAATCCAACAATTGTATTCAAAAACCCTTAGAATCCACCCCTAATTAATTTAATTAAAAGATTCCAAAAATTCTAGAAGTCAAAAAGCCAGAAATTTTTTAAGTAGAAATAATCACTCAGGCCACCTTTACAAAACCCTAGATTGAGTCTAAACACACCGGATGTTACAAAAGTCCCAGGAAGGCTGAATATTTTCTCAGGTAAAATATTTTTCAGGGAGTTCAAGAATGGTTTTGAAGTAACTTTCAACAAGAAATCCAATGATGACCTTTAATTTGATCTTGATGATGACCTTCAAGGTCATTTTAAGGTCAAAGTTTTTTTTTATTGGAAACCCCCTTCTACGGTTACAATGTACCTATGTATGAACTGGGTACATATTTGAACGTGAAATTTCCCGCCCTATCGACTGCCGATGTAAAAAGGGGGTTTCCATTTTTTTTAAAGTTGACCTTAAAAAAACCTTGTCGTTCATCGTCAAGATCAAAATAAAGGTCACCATTGAATTCCTCGTTGAAAGTTACTTCAAGAATGACCTTGAGCTCCCTAAAAAATATCTTACCTGAGGAAATATTAAGCCGTCCCGGGACTTTCGTGACACCCGGTATGAAATTCAATTGAAAATGAAAAAAATGAATAAATGAATATGTTTACTATTTTTATTTTTACAGCAAGCGCAGTTATATTCTCGGCCACTTCGATGAACCCAAGCCCAGCTAATGTGAGTTTTACTTTGCTTAAAACAATTTTTTTTAGTTTCTATGTTATATATTATTATTATTATATAATTCTTATATCGTTATTATATTATAATAATTCTACAAACAGTGTATAACAAATAATTTTTGAAGGATTTGAAGAACGGATTTTTAAAAATAATCATATAGTTACGTAAACAACAAAATATTTCAAAAATCGTAACTATTATTTCATGAAATTAACTTTTTACATAATTTAATTATTCCGTATCTACTAGAACAGATATTCTATCTGTTTACTGAATTATCCTATGAAAATCTCACGGAAAATAAGTTAAAGGTGCTGGTCAATTTTGCAAGAAACTATTTTTTAACTAATGAAAATTTAACTTATTTGAAAATTAAAAATGTTTTCTCAATCTTTGATATTTCAAAACATTTTCTTTAAATGAGTGTAATGAAATTTGCAGTAATAAGTTCAATTTCTAAAAGCCCAAAATTTTGAATCTGAATAATTCAAAATCGGAAGATTTAAAATCATAATATTGTAGACTAAAAGTAATTTAAAAAATAAACTGGATTTCTGAATGTTTCTAAGCGTTATTAATAAAGGAAGAAAATGTTAATTATAAGTAACCTATAAAAATTGGGAAATATTTCTGTTTTTGGCATTAAAAAAAAATCTCGGAAATGATAGGATAATTTTTTCAATTTTGCAGAATTTTAAAAAGATTTCGAAAGTTGTAAAAAAAAATCTGGAAGATTTTAATTTAATTTTTTTAATTCTTCAAAACTAAGAATATCGAATCATTTTAGAAGTTATTTCGAAGGTCTGCAAGCATTAAAAAGACTGAAGATTTCTGAAAAAAAAATTATTTTAAAATTAATTTTTAAATAAAATTTTCACAAATTTCAAAAGGTTTCTAGAAATCACAAAAATCTGGAAGATTTCAAGACAAGTCAGTAAAAAATATAAATAGTAATTTTCGAAGTCTTGCAGAGATTAAACTCATTTCAAAACTTGAAAAAGTAAAATATTTTTAAATTTCTTCCAAACTTCTTAAATTCTTAAATATCTTTTAAACGGTCCTGAGTTTTTCCTGATATTTTGTACAATCCTGTAATTTGGAAAAATCTTTCTTCCAGATTTTCTAGTTTGTTTTTCAATATATCTGAAATCTTTAAAAATCGTTTCAAATTTTCTCAACAATCATAGGAAAATTATATTTATATAAGTTAAAAAACAAACCAATAGTACTTACTCCCCGGCCTCTTTTATACGGTTAATAAAATTTCGAAACTCTTGAATTATAAACATTCAAAAGTGAAATAAAATTTTCTTTATTCAAGTGCTCAATAATTTAAACGTATAAAATGTAGCTGCTAACACTTCTTTCTTAACAAAATTTCAATAAAGTACATTTATTTATTAAATTTTTAAATTTTCGTATTTATATAATTTGAAGCAATTTGAAGGTAAAAACAATAAAGAGTAGAACAATTAAAATTTTTTTGGACTAAACAGTTTTTAAATTCGAGTTTAAAATAAAAATCAAATCATTCTTTAAGGAGTTTCAAATAAATATTAATTATTGGTTGAATTTCTGTTCAATTGTCATTCATAAAAAACAATTTATTTTTGGTTTGAAATATTTTTAAATATTGCCTTTGAATTATTTTTTCCAAATAAAAATTATTTCTGGAGGAATATCAAGAATAAATTGTTATTATCTTAAAACCTTCAAAACACTTTAAAAAACTTCAAAATCTTATTTCAAAATCCTTGAAAAAACTTGAAAAATTTGTTTCTAAATCTTCGAAAATTTATTTTTTTCTACATTTTTTGAAATCTTTTCACAACGACCTGTAAATTTCACTCTACTCAAAACAGTTATATAAAATTCATACTATTATTATTATTCATAATACAAGATGCCTTTATTTGATTCATATTAAGAGTACTAACAATTTTTCTGTTTTCTTAAACAGGTCCAACCTGCACGACCACCCGTGAGTTTCACTTTATTCAGAACAGTTATTCAAAATTCCTATATATTATATATCTAAATTTAAAAATAAAATTTGCTATGATATGGAATTTGTGTGACATTGCAAATCATCAATATGTTATAGTTTTGATAACTAGCACTTCTGCTAACTTAAATGATATTTCTTGTAGCGAAGTCCCTATGATTGTGCCTGGGGCTGTTACGATCGTTCAAATGTAAGTATATAAAATTTTAAACAGTCTTTTTCATATCCAATTGTAAGACAGATTAGTTGTCCCAAAATCGTAAACTGAGAAAATATATTTTCTAGGAAGGAGGACCCAAGGACATTTGTATATCTTCTGGTTTTTTTAATGGGATTGTGAACCATAAGCATTTCGACTGCTTAAGAGGATGTGGAATAAGTAATGATGCAAGAGATTTTCTTATTGTCTGAAAATTAATTGTTCAAATAACTTGAAATACCGCCTTTACAAATAATTTCCTTTTGGTTGATTGAAATTTGAAATATGTATTTCAGCCTCGGCCGCTTTTAAAACGAAAATTTTTTTCCCTCTCTCCGAAATATTCAATACGAAATAATTCAATTTGTATTTGTTTACATATTAAGTATGACATATAGAACTTTTAAAGAGGGATTAGGTTTCTAAGGTGAAATAATCATTGACACTATAATTAACAATAATACTTATTTTAGATGTCGTACTAATACATGATGGACCTTGTGAGTATGATCATCGAATTCATCATGACGAATATACAAACCGACCACCAAGACATTTGGTACAGTTATTTTCAAATTTATATATTATATTTATATAATGCAAGATGCCTTTATCCTTCATATTAAGGATATTGAATATTTTTCTTTCTCCAACTGGTAACAATAACATTATTGCAAGAAAAAAATATGGAAAAGTATCATCAAACTATAAAAAATTTGGCAAATGAGGAGCTTACTTTCAAAACGGCATAAATCCACTTTTCAATGTTTTTTGTTTTCTTACGTTAATCATATCTTTAGGATAAGCCATATGAACTTATGTACACTGTGAAAAAAGTATAATTTCAAGGCTAGTACTTAACACTTTTCAATCTGGAGTTAGAAAAGTAAAATAGCACGAACGAAGGCTTCAAAAAAAGACGATTTGGTATTATAACAGGACGCTAAAAAAATGATGCTCAATTAAAATGGAACCATAGTTTTTACAGTGTATCAGTTTCCTCCAAAAAAGCTTTCTATCCCATATTAAAAGTGAGTTAAACATTTGCTTTGCTACCAAAAGAGCATGCATCCAGTCTCTGGATAATGAGATTATGAGATGAAAAGATAATGAGAATGCAAACTTCTGGTAATTTGGTACGTGGCCTAGGACCAAAACAATGTAGGAACACAGAAAAACCAATACTTTTATAAATGCTGTTAAACATTTTTCTCGATTTCCCAACAAAAACCATAAGTGGATATGTGCCCTTTTAAAAGTAAGCTCCTCAAATAATACTTCTGCTGCTGAAAACTATATTTATTGTAGGAAGATCACCGTATCCTGTGTGGCCGGAGATGCGAAGTAAGTAAAACAAAATTTACGTGGTTTTTCTCTTATCGGACAACGGTGCGTTTTACGCAAAATTTTAAACTAAAAAAATATATGTATACATTTTCAGCGTCTTGGATCGAGAAACTCGATAATGCTTTGCGTATTTGATGGTAATGACAGATGGACTATGGCTATAGAGCAGCACACCTGCTTGCGCTATTGTGAAATAGGTCAGTTGTGTATCGAAAATATTGCAAGTGGTTCACTTTTAAACGTTTGATGTTTGATATATAATAATCTCGGATGCTTTAAACATGGTAAAGTTTTCCTTTGAAACATTTTGTGCATAATAATAAATATTATTAATAATTCTTTAAGGTCCCATGATACTACATGGAGGACGATGCCATGAAAGGAGTCATGAAACGCTACATGAAATATGAAATCGTTTGTGAAAAACAACATGCATACCATGTAATCCATATAATAAAATACTTCAGTGTGATAATTACAGATGTTCAATTATTTTCCATGCTTGCATTTTAGATTATAATTGCAGCTAATAAATTGGCTTTACTTATGACTTTGAGATATTGATAAATTCATTAAAATACGTTGATGAGACCTTTAAAATCGCTTAGAATGACAGAAATCCAGGAAATTTGTTTGATATCTTTGACATTCTCTGAAAAAACGTCAAAAAACGAAGTTTCGAGTGATTCTAATCTCTTTTAAAGTCCATCGGAGCTGTCTACCTTAATCTTGGATAAATCAAAAACACATTCTTAGTTCAACGCATTATAAGGCACTTTGGAAGCATGAAATTTACCAAATCTAGTAGGATTGTGCATAGCAATACATCACTTTATCACAAAACTTTCTTTTCATTCAAATATGATTCATTGAAAAAATATAAAATTATGATAACCTAATTAAAAAATCAGTTTTCACCGCAGCTATTTGTGTAGCAATTAATCTTGACTACTTTAAATTACTAATGCTGTGTCCTAAGATGCTTTTAACCTCGTTATTATTCAAAAAACAGGAAATAAAAGCGGAAAATGTGAAATTCAAAAGGGACTGAAAATATTCTATTTTATAGTCGGTTTGGGTATTTGAAAGTATTTAGAAAAATATTGGCGCCACTCGGTACAGAAAGGGATTCAGTTTGAGAAACAACTTCTCCTGCTATGGAGATATGAAACGCGAGACCAAAAACGGTATCGAAAAGGATTCAATAATTTTCACGTCAAAATTGCACAGGAAATTTTCCACTATTTTTCGATGCAAGCCTTCTTACCGGGTTACCCGGCCCACAATGCGAGCCTAAGGTTAAATTGTCATCAAGGTATTTTACACAGATTTATTATATTATAGCCAAATGTCGTTGTTACTAACAAATATAACCTACATAGACTCATCTACAATTTCAAAAATTTTCCGTGAGCAGTTTGGTGTTATGTGCTCTACTATGCAACTAAAAAAGGAACTTTATTCTAAATTCAAGCCATAGATGTAAACTTCTCCAATCTCTCAAAACCGCAGCATATAATTCTTCTAAACACTACAATGTTCAAGCCATCTTTCATTATTTTCATTTTGTCTACATTCAACTCATCGAGACTCGTCAACGTTCCGAAATACTCAGATTTAAATATCTGAGCATCCTGGTATTCTATATTTTGTCTTTTGGAGGAACAGGAAGGGCCATCCATCAAGTATTCATCCATCCGATTTGATTTTTGAACTTCTCTCTTCTGGGTTTGTGTCCTATTTTCGGAATTTCCGTTTGTCATAGATATAGCTTCTTCCTTAATTTGATGATACATTTCATCTGATCTCAGTTTCCTAATTTGGTTTTGGACGTACTTTATAATGGCTATGGCATCTTTCAAGCCTGTGCTTCGGGCTTGTAAAGCTGCGTCTGCAGGGTGAAGCATGGATAAAATTTGTTGGCCACAACCATGGCTATTTTAAATTCTAAATTGAGCATGACTTTTTTAATGCCGATCCTCTTGGCGACATCATCACCCTTAAATCTGTCATTTTTAATTTCATCCAAAGTCTTCAAAATCGATCAGTAATTATCATTAAAAACTTTTGTAACCGTTAAGTGTCCTGACCAGCGCTGTGCGAGAAGCCGACCAATCCTTTCTCCACCATACAAGGCAGCGATTTTACCATGGTGAAAGAATTCATATCACATGATGCATTGATCAAAAAATAAACGAATGTAAGTCATTTCCGAGATAGTCCTGATGACTATCAAATGCAAGCGATGGTTATAGCAGTGAACGTAAGGAATTTTTCGGCCCAATTTATTTTCTATCCTGGCCGCAACTCCCAAAACTTTCCCACTCATTACACTTGCGCCATCATAGCATTGGCTTAGCATACTAGAGGGGCCAATGTCA
Organism: Andricus quercusramuli; assembly: GCA_932178445.1. Classification (NCBI taxonomy): domain Eukaryota; kingdom Metazoa; phylum Arthropoda; class Insecta; order Hymenoptera; family Cynipidae; genus Andricus; species Andricus quercusramuli. The sequence goes on from CAKNXH010062131.1 coordinate 75,530, forward strand.
TTATCTGTAAGAGTATTTAACGTTAATTCCGTCATAGCGGCTGCATCAAGATTTTCAGTACTTGAAACTGTCAGCAACGACTCATTGACGATTCCATCCTTAACGTAACGTATTGCCATTGCAATGTTTTCTCGGTTATTTTTATTAGGGATGGGTAACGCTCAGTGAGAATCGATTCTTCCATTCCCCGATTCCGCCGGATAGTTCGATTCCGAGGAATCGAAGGATCGAAGGTAGGAATCGATTCTTCGATTCCTATTCTAATATTCCCCCACTCCTCCCTTCTCTAAAAGCCCGCGTAAATAAAAATTTTTCAAGCGTTTTTTGGAGAGGTTTGTTGTAAAAATTAAAAACAATGCAATAAATATGAATTTCTATTCATGTTTTAATGTTTTTTTAAGAAAATTTATAAACTTCCATTAATTAGGGTTTTCCCTTCAGGAAAACGAAAATTTATTTTCTCTTAACTCTGTGATCGGAATCGATGTCTATTCCGACGAAGAATCGATTCCTGGAATCCTTACTTCTTGAACCATTGCTTGAATTATTTGATTTTGAATTTCAGGTGAACGATATGTTGCATTTTATTGTATAAGACTGACAGCATCCTTCAAATTCGAATCTTACATCCACGTGTATTCAAATAAATTCTGAAATAATCCTTGTTCTTTTTCTTCTTCTAAAATATAATTTCCACGCAAAGCTAATTCGTTCACAACTAAAAATTGTATTAGTTCAATCATAGATTTTACATAATACCTGTTGTTGTCAAATGCTTTTTGATGTATCAACGTTTCAACAATGCTAGTTGTAGATGTTCTATGTAATTTGTCCTGCCACATCGCCATGGCTTGTATATGAGGAATGGGCTTTTTGTGTTTTTGAAAACCAGTTTTTGAATCAGTGCCATTTTTTCCAGCTTCTGAATCCTGTCGGAGTGTACGAAGTCTGTTTGCTTCCATGAGGTAAAAATTGCTGGCAAGGATATCAAAAAGCAGCATCTTTCTCGACAGAATACTGCAACCATTTATAATATCGCTCGAACCAGCCCGCTACAAAGGCCCTGTTATTTTCTTTTGGATATGTATTTAAGATAACTTGCTTTATCGGTTCTACTATTCGTCCAATATTAGAACGAATACCTCAGCTAACATTACTAAGATATTTCACCGAACCTGTTTCCATAGGTCTAGGAGTAGCTATTGTAGCTTGTGTTTCCATCTGTATTTTCCATCTGTTTCATAATTCCTTCAAAGTAGTTTTGTATTTTGTTCTCTTCTTCTGTTCTGGTTTTCTCTTTGCTTTCTTTGACTCGTCGTTCAACTTTCCTCTTTTTGTGTCTGTAATCATTTCTGAGCCTATTTCTCTCCTCATCGCTAAGACCTGCCATGTTCAGCGTTTTATTGTGCGCTTTTTTCTTTTCTTTTTGGGCTGCCTCAATTTCATCGTTCCACCACGCATCGTCAGTCTTTCTTCCTACCCTCGCCATACCATACACTTCAATCGTAGTTTTAACAATGGTATCCCGCAATAAAGCCCACGCGCCCACCATATCTTTATTGCTTTCAAGCGACTCCCAAATTGCCTTATATATGCGTTCGTTTATCTTATTCTGAAAATCTATTCGCACTTCCGGTTTCTGTAAATTTTCGACCTTGATTCGCGTTTGTTTCGTTTGTTTGGTTCTCTTTCTTCTCCATCCCCGCCCTAAGTTCATTTTGGAGACTAAAAGGTAATGATCAGTATTGCATTCAGCCCCCCTCATGACTCTTGTATCTGTAACTAGTTCTCTTAGTCTTTCATCTGCAATAACGAAGTCAATTATACTGCGGTTATTTCCTTTACACCAGGTGTAAGTGTGGATCATTTTATGTCGAAACCAGGTATTTGTAATAAATAGGCCCTTCTCTAAGCATAAGCTAACTAATTTTTCCCCGTTACAATTTTTTCTTTTTGGTTCCCCAAAATTACCTAGCACCCCTCCAGTATCTGTATCGTGACGCTGGACGCCGACCCATCCGTTCACATTGCCTAACTAAATTATTCTTTCACCTTGGTCGCAAGTACTTATTGTATCATTTACAGTAACATTCATATGCGCGATAGAGAGCGACTTCGGATAATTATTATGAGATGTGTGCTCAGAAACCATTGGAGCAGCGATCGATATATGGGCCGATAATGAACGAGAGCTTGTAAAAAAAGATTCCGGATTCTCCACAGAAAAAAAAGTACAATCAAATGAATCTTCCGCGGTTTCGCTCGGAATTAAGGACATGTTTATTATTGATGAGTTTATTACCGCAGATGGGGACTCATTCTGTCCATGAGTCTGAAGGCGAAGTTGGCATGTAGAAGCGGCGACTAGAGAATCTGGTAGATGGTAATCTGGTAGCGGGGACTGTTTCTGAACCGAGCTTATGCTGGTATTAAGATCTGGCACAGTCAAGACTGTGCGTCAAATCGAGGTAGAGGATGACTTCGTAGCAAGATGTTTCGACAAAAAATGATCAAGGTCACTGTCATCTGGGATTTTTATTGGGTTTGAAGACACATCCGAAATGTTTCTTATCCAGACAGATTTCTTGTAAATCCATGCTTTCCCGAGGTACTTCCCAGGACCCAACCTTTCTCTGACTGCCTTCAGGAGGTTATAGAGATCTTGTCGATGCTTGGGATTGAGTTGGACTATACCATTTGTAAAATTTGGGTCAGTTTCCTGCAACTCTAGTTTCTTTTTGTTCTTAATCTTAGAAGAGATGAATTCATCTCTTGCTTTTGACTGAGTGACTCTAAGGATGATTGGACTAGGATGGTCTTTACTAGTTACAGGAGCTCTAAACATTTCTTCGATATTTGATATGTTTGCCTTTAATTTGATAACCTTATATATTGACGCAAAAACTTTTACGAGGTACTCCTGAGAAGAGGATGGCAGTCCTGTGATGATCACTTCTCTGTCCCGACTTGTCTGCTCTATGCATTTTATGCGCTTCTCAAAGTTCCTCTTAAGTTCAACCAGCTCTACTTTATGATGATTTACTTCCTGGTTCAACTGAGCATTAGCTGCTTGGAGACTCAGTCATTATCTTTACGTCACCCGCCAGCGATTCGTAATTAGTGCTAAGTTTAGCAACTGAACGATCACACCTGTCAATGGTGGCGCTGTGAGACCAGATTTCTTGGTTTGTTTTCAAGCCATTTTCCTCAACTTTTTTCAGCCTATCTGAAATGGCGCCCAGTTTTGAGAGGATCTGCAGATAAAAATCTTTAGCAGAATGTTGTTTTTTAGGTAAAAGGTCCTGTGGTGATGTGAGAAAAGTGTTGTGGATTCTGGTTGATTCGGAAGTAGGAGTTTCAGGGAGGATCCCATCGTGACAGATATTATGCCTCAAAAGAGTGCCAATATTTTCAACCTCTAGATTTTCCAGCTTATCTTCTTGTAAATTTTCTTTCGAGGTTGTAGCAAACTGGTGCAGGCTTTCGCAAGCTTCTTTATTACCCTATTACAGGTTTTGCAGGTGAGAGACTGGTTTGAAGCAGCTTCAGCCATTTTAAAGAAAAGAAAGGTAGAAGACCCGGAAGCGTCTTCACGTAGGCAGCCCGCTATGTGACTATGTACTGCGGTAAAACTGAAAGGCTATGTCGTCATATGTCATTCGTCTTATTTGGTTTCAAATTCATCTTTTTGGTGGAAAATTTTACTATTATATTGAAAATTCGTATTTTTTAGTACTAAATTCATCTTTCCGGTTGAAAATTTAACTATTTGGTTGAAAATTCATTGATTTTGTTGAAAATTCCCGTTAGGTGATATTGCTTTATAATCGAGAAATTAGTGAAAAATTAAAAAAAATTATTTTGAGAAGACGATTGCGTAACATTTTCGAATTTATTTAGTGACTAATAATAGAACGTATTTACAAGTCGTTGCTTCATAATAGAAAAATTATAATTTTATTCTTCACGCATTTAATTTATTTTACCTTACTACGTTCGCGTTAAAAATAATCTTTCTGATTTATGATAGAACGCAATAACACAGACACAGATATCTCCCGACTTCGCATCATCTGAACTCAAATATTCAAAGTTGACAATTTTAAAGGAAAAATATGTACCAATTTATAATTTTGTACTAACTTTTCGTGTTACGCAATTTTAAAGTTAAAATATAAAATTGATATTAATACAAAATTTTGGTATTTCATAGTAATCATTATCTGAAATAGTAGAAAAGAAAAGCAGGGACAATATTTTTGATAATTGATGAAAATTGATATTTTGTCTTCAGAATTATTATATATTTTTTTAATTATATCATGTATGATCAAGTCGTTAAAAATATTAATTTTTGAAATCATATACGATTTTTGTTTCAAAAAGTCAGAAAATTGTGAATTTGATGACTGTAAATAATCTGAAGCACGATGATAATCTGAAAAATGTCATAATTTTTATTTAAAACTAGTCAGGGCCGTCTTTACAATAAGGCCGTCGCGTCGGGGCCGCGGCCCGTGGCCCCCACAAAACACTACGAAATGCACAAACTTCTGCATCGCCGATAACTTTTTCTTTTTAGAAGTCAGCGAGGAATAAAATCTCTTGAGTCGGCAAAAGGGCCCCCACATTTTAACCGGCCCGGGGCGCCCGCAACCCTAAAGACGGCCCTGAAACTAGTAATTTCCGATGAAAAATACTAACATAAGCTACCTGTTACATACGACGCTGTAATAAATACTCAATAACTCTAGAAAAAATTGAGGCCGCACATGTGACATTAGAAACTAAGGACTCGTCTTTTACAAGTTGGGCACACGAAGAAAGCCGCTGCAAATTCGTTGAGCAACCTTTTTTTCAAAATTCAGCAATTGAGTCATAAAAATGCCAAGGTGACTTTCAGAACTGACAATTCTCGTAAGACGGAATCTTACCACATTTAGATTCAGTTGTGGTGTCAATATGAATTATAACGCAGCAAAAAAAGAAACTTTTTACCACACATGCATGATTTCAGCCCTTTTGAACGCGTCATCTGCGAAAGATAACCCACGTACTTTCACTGTTCCGAGATCTGCACCTTCTTCGTCGAGGAGGGCAGTTCTTAGAAACTCGTCTATGAATATGATAAATAGCCACGAGGACATAACGCATCCTTGTTTCACGCCTTGCATAATATGGAACCAGTCACACAGTTTTCTATTAACCCTTACACTCGCTTTACTGACAGAAGGACCCTACGGCCCATTCCACCTTCTTGTTATCAACGACCTTGGCGGAGAAATTCCAATCGGCCTTCTCCTTTTCTTGGCCCCAGCCTTCTACCTCTTGGTCGTTTCGAATTCGCTGAAAACCGAGGAAGTGAACTTCCATCAGGTGATTCAGCGTTGCTTCTTCGTCTTCTGTAAACTCACCTCCGTCGAGCCTCATGAGTCCGAGGCGAGCTTCCGGATTTTTTGCCAGGATCTTGTGGAGCCTTGCTGTTTCTGCAGTGTTCTTCGATTCCTCTTCGCAAAAATCCGCGGCTTGCTCCAACTCATTTATGGTACCATAGCTTGTGGGAAGTTCCACAAGCTTGCCTTTGAGTTCCTCTTGATATGAGTCCAGAAGTGTATTTCTGGGGTTTATGATCTTTGAAACCATTGAATTTCCTAGGGCTGACCTGAACAAGATATATTTGTGATCCGAGAGCGACTCCCCATCGGAAATTCTCCAGCCCACTATCTTGCTTCTTTGTTCATCCGCGCATAGAGTCAAATGCAGAACCTCACTTCTGTGTTCAATCTGGAATGTGGAAGTATCAGCCCGTTTGAGAATCTCTAGCTCAGTGCCCGTTCGGTATTCCAATAAATCTCTCCCCCTGTTATTGATGTTTGTGCTCTCCTACACCGTATGATGGGAGTTTGCATCACAGCTCAGCACCGCCCGGGAAATAAGCCGGGTCGTTAAATACCAAATAGTTGAATTTTCTACTTGAACAGATATATTTTCAACCGAGAATGGAATAGTTAAATTTTCATTCAAATAAATGAACTTTCTACAACAAAAAACGAATGTTCAACAATACAGTTAAATTTTAAATCAAAGCAATGAATTCTTAACTGATATGGACATTCTCAACAAAAAATGTCATATTTGATATTTCAACCATAGAAGATTCTGATTTTTATAAAAAATGTTTCTTCGCAGAAGCAAAGCAAAGTTTGACCAGACCCCAACATGGGGCGCTCGGGCCAATCACATAACCTGAAACTTCAGTTTCAGGTCAGCCCTGAAGAAGTGAACTGCAATGTTCATGAAACGTCGGCAACATCCATAGTTTCGCACACGATTGAAGCCCGAAAAATCTTCAAATTTAAAATTTAGTAAAAGTCAAAAGTTTTATGTTTGTCAACCAAGTTCAAATTTTTTATCTTCCGTTGTTAAAGACGTCGAAATAGAAGAGACCCTTAAAGTTTGGATGTTATATCTGATTGTTCAATAAGCATTATGCTCCCTTTCCAAAAACATAAAAAATTCGGCGGTCAAAATTTTGCCGGATGAGTTCGGGCACCTTGAAAATAATTGTTTCAAGTTTTCAGAATTTGAACATTATCTTTCTAAATCCGAACAAAAATTTTAATACATATTCGCAAAAATGAAGACGAACAAAAAACGAAACGCATGAATAGAGTAATACGAATTTCCTTCTATCTGACTCTCTGGATCGCAAATGACATTGTTTACGGATCCCACTGTTTTTTTTCTCCACAGGCTTTTCCTTTTATGAATCGTTGTCATTTTGAAGTGTGAAGTAATAATTTATTTCAAAAAATGCAACAATTCCAAAAAAGTTGACCGTTTAATGGAAAGTCAATTATTCCATTAAAAATTGTTCAATTTTCATAATGAAACAATAAAATTTTTCATTTTATAGTTAAATTATTTATTTTTCATTAAAACCTGCATGTGACATTGGTATTTAAAGATTGAAAAAGAAGATAATGCAATAGCATTATCCCAAAAAAACATTTACATTTCGGTTAAAATGAAACCATTTTTGAAGAACACGGAACATTTGAAGGAAAATTAGCGCCATTCCATGAAAATAGCAGTTAATGATTTGTTAAATCTTTTTAGGTCTAGTTTATTAGTCAACGTTTCGGACTGTTACCAGTCCCTCTTCAAAACTTCTGTTTAAACCGATGTCAAAAATTCCAAATAAATTAGAAAAAAGTGAAAGATGGCTTGAACATTTGAGTGCTTCGAAAAATTACATGCTGAGGTTTTGAAAGATTTGAGAAGTTTACATCTATGCCTTGAATTTAGAATGAAGTTCCTTTTTATGACACATGCATGATTTCAGCCCTTTTCGACGCCTATGAAGCTAGGCTAAACCTCTACTTTTTACTCCCTAGGGACTGAAAAGTGACGTTAGATGTGAATAATGAAAATTAAACAACTATGAGCTAGCATGTTACAATTATAAGCTCACTCACCGTAAGAACTGTGAGGAAATTTTGGTTGCAGATAATAGAATTTTGCGGTTAGTTATGAAAATCACCATGTACAACTGATCAAATTGCCGTAAATTACCAAAAAATTCCATAAATTTCCTGAAATTTATGGAAATTTTTAAAAATGAATGTTGGGTAAATTATCATGTGTTACCATATTTACCTGTAAACTTACCATAAATGACTGAAAATTTTCATAAATGACTGAAACCTTTCGTAAATTTCCGAAAATCTATTGGCCAAAAATTTGCATGAATTTCCGCAAATTTATAGACATGTCTAAATTGAATTTTGGGCAATTTATGGTAAGTCACCATGAATCGCCTGTAAAATTACCTTAACCAGTTAACTGGTAGGCTCGAAATCGACGTTATGTGCCAAAACTGGTAGAAGCAAATAATTCCGTGTTAATCATGAAAGTTCATTTCCTCAGAGTTTTTTAGGTCGCAGATGACGAATCCGGGGTCAAAATTGACAAATTCAAAATGGCGCGTCCGATATGGTGGTCTAGAATGCAAAAATCACGTTACTTGAATGAAAGGCAGTACTGAAGAGTTGTTTAAGTCGCTGATGAATTTCCTAATATATTATCAACTAATTTGAATTTTTCAATTTTGAGCCCGGATTCGTCATCAGCGACCAAAAAACTACTAAGTACTGACTTTCATTCAAATCACGTGAATTTTGCATTTTAATTTACCATATTGGATCCGCCATATTGGGTCCGCTATTCTGAAATTCCCAATTTTGACCTTGGATTCGTCATCAGCGACCAACAAACCTAGGGCTTACCAATTTTTATCAAAATCCATTGAGTTTTGTGGCAGTTATTCAAAGTGCGCATATATGCGTCATTACCAGTTTTGGCCTGGATGATTTCTGCGCATACATGTGTCATTACTAGTTAACTGGTTAAATAACCAAACATTTCCGGTAATTTTTTCATCGAATTCCTGATAATTGGGAATAAGTTAACATATAAATTTCATGCTTCTTCACTGAAAATCTAATATGGACTGAAATCATGACTGGAATTGGAATGGAAGCTTCTAATGTGTCCCCTAAGGGTTCACATTTTTCTTGTTTCTCTTCCCTATTCCTTCGCGCACACCCCCCCCCCCGCACTTTCTTGGTGGTGGGAGGGGGGCCTACAGTTTAAGGTTGGTTCCGAACCACCAAGAGCAACAGCCTTAAGTACTTAGAGAACCTTTTTCTCTAGAGGTACCGGTCCCACGACTCTCCGGAGATGAACAACTCCCTTGCTAGGCAAGTGTTCACCGCATGGGCCACCGAGGCTCTTCCAGAGTGCGAGGCGGGAATCGAACCAGCAAGCCAACGGAGTGGATCCAAAGCCTACGCCTTAACCCCCACGACCACCGTCCCACTACCTGAAATCATGACTGTATTTCGCGAAATATCTGAAATCATCCATTTGTTATAAAAAGTATCATATGCGCCAACGGGGAGAGGCACTTTTTCGACTTGTTCTGAAAACATACACTCGTTGAAAAAGTTCCTGTTCTCCCCCAAGGTGCATGATATACTATTTTTGGTCGCATAGTGGAGGACATAACAGCAAACTGTTCACGAAAAATTTTTGAAGTGTGTTTTTTTTCTTCAAATTTTTGTTTCTGTTAATGTACACCAGAGACTCGAGAGATGAACAATCTCGGGGGTTGCCTGAAAATAGCGTTGTTCATATAGCGCGTTCAGCGGAACGTAAACAGGCAGGGCCGCCTGAACCGTTTCCATGATATTGCGTAATCTACTTGACTACGGCGTAATAAAGTGCGTCCCTCCATAGGCGGAGTCGCAACCGTCTCTTGCCCTGCCCCCTGAGAAACTGTGGGGGCCAGCAATTCTGGAAATTCACATAACGCGTTCGATCGCGCGCTCAAATAGTGAGTCTCTGGTGTATTGTAGATGTTGTTTATGAGAAAATTTTTCAAAAATGCTCTTCCGGAATCCATTTTTTGAAGAACTTGAGGTTTTGTGTGAAATGAAGCCAGGACCAACGCGCTGACGCGTGGTCTTGCAGTTTTTTGAGGTAATGGTCTCATGGAGTCTTTTGGTATTTATTAAATCTGAAATAGTAGATGAGTCTGTGAAGGTTATTTTCGTCAGTAAGAACGACATTTGGCTATAATATAATACATCTGTGTAAAATACCTTGATGTCTCGCGTTTTGAATTCTCATAGCAGGAAAAGTTATTTCTCAAACTGAATCCCTTTCTGTACCGGGTGGTGACAATATATGTCTAAATACTTAAAAATATCCAAACCGATCATGAAATAGAACATTTTCAGTCCCTTTTGAATTCGCACATTTACCGGTTTTTATTTACTGTTTTTTGAATAATAATACAGCTAAAAGCATATTAAAATACAGTATTAGTCATTTAACGTGGTCAGCATCAATTGCTACACAGATAAGTGTGATAAAAACTGATTTTTTTAAATTGCATAATCATATGATTTTATATTTTTTTCAATCAATCATATCTGAATGAGGGAGTCTCGTGTTGACAGCCGATCGAGTTGGATGTGTTTTCGTTCGTTCCGCTCGAATCTAAATCTAATTCTGGATTTTCCGCAAGTTAGTGAATGCTGAGTGGTGTGTGGAAATCAAGGGTTGATGTGGCTTTTTCGAGATTATAGCTCATTTATTGGGTAGTGAAGTGGTAATTGATTGGAAATCAAGAAAATGTCGGAAGATGAGACGAATGGTCAGAAGTTGCAGCAAATACTGGATAACATAAAAGTGCTCATGGCCTCAAATGAAAAAATCCAAAAGGACATAGACATTATAAAATCGTCACGAACGTCACATATGGAAAGATTCGATGGAGTGGAAGAAAGAATGGAACGGATTGATCAAAAAATAACTTCCAAGAAGAAAAATGAAATGGCAAGCAACTTGATGATTTTCAGGGTATCAGAAAATGAGGAATCAAACAAAAGCCTTATCACGGTAATCAACAAGCTTTTCGCGAAGGTCGGCGTTAACATCCCAGACATATGCATCCTAACAGTATACCGGGTAGGTAAATATGATCCTACCAAAGACAGACCAATAGTAGTTAAATTTATAGCTCCACGATGGAAGAAACTAATTTTTGGGAGAGCTGATGAATTCAGGAAATACAACCTGGCCGTCTAAAATGACATCCCGATGGAGGAAAGGTTATTAAATCCCTGGTAAAAGTGAAGAATGCCCTAAAACAAAAAGGAGAATCTGTCACAATTAGAGGTACGGTTTTATACAGAGATAAAAAACAGGTTGCTGAACAGGAAATCCAGAGCATTTTGGAAGGGATGAAGTCAGCAAGTGCTTATGAAAGTAGCCCAAGCAGATTGGAGGGACATAGAACACCAGAAAATCCAAAACGGTTCTTTGATACATCAGCTAAGAAAGGTGGCACACTGGAAAACTTTGTTTTGAATATCAACACGGTTCAAACTAAGAAACCACTCGGGCGTCCTCGTGGGAATTCATCCAGCTCACTCTCGGATTCAACAGCAGACCAGCAAGGGAATGGAACTCCTCGACAGTCACGAACTAGGAAGGGAATTAGAGTCTAGCAATAAAAAACAGAAGAGAAATGGGACAAGGAGTCCACGGCAAAGGAGGTAAATCTTAATAAAAGTATTGTAAAAGAGGAAGATAAAAAGTTTAGTAGTTCAAATCTCAGGATAATTTTTTGGAATGTAAGGGGATTCATAAATAATGTAGATATAGCGCGATTTGTAGGATCCACGGATATACTTTGTTTCACTGAAACCTGGATTACGTCTCCTCTTACTATATTACCGGCTGATTCTTATCTATCGCAGTACGCTAATGGTTAGGTATACTTTTCACCACAATCCAATCTTGGTGTTTCTGTCGAGGGTCTCAACTCGGCATTACAGGACGCTTACTATAAATATCCTAAATTGCCGGTGGTGGTGGTGGGGGGGAGGGGGGGATTTCAATTCTAGAATAGGAAACCTCGGATCTCTAGAGAGAGACGCCCTTGCATATGGAAACGTGTTGTATCCTGATACGGGGGATAGACCTGGTTGTTTCACATGTTATTGTAGTTCGCAGCGTCCAAGTGTTATTGATTTAATTGCATGTGACTGGATGCATATGGATATTATAAAAGACTTTAAAGTTATGAATAATGGTACATCTTCGGATCATATGCCTGTGGCGCTAGAGACCTTTATATGTCAGGATTCAATCGCCGACATATCGAAATTCGGAGTTTTTGAGCCTTTGAGATGGATAGAAAAGCATAGTACTAAATATAAACAAAGCATGGAAGTTAAACTTATAGACAGTCAATGTAATAGTACCGTAGAGGAGTTAAATAGTAATATTACTAAAACCATCTTCGACGAGGCTCAGAAACTTGGTATGTTGAAAAAAAAGCCTTATGCAAACAGTAAAAACAAGTATAAAAAACTATGGCATGATAAGGATTGTACAGAGGCTAAACGGCGGTCTTTCATAAATAAGTACAGATCAAAAAAACCTATGACAAATGTGATTAACTTAAGTGAATGGTTTGATTTTTATATGAGTTTATCTACTCCACGTGTCATATTAGAATTAACCATGTGTGATACAAGACACCCTCTGTTTGATCATTGGATTACATTGGAGGAAATTAATACTAGTTTAACGAAATGTAAGACTAGAAAATCGCCAGGTCCAGATGGCATATGTAATGAATTTTTTAAAAACTTGTCCAATAATGGGCTATTGCAAATACAAAATCTTTTCAATAGAGTTTTGGAAGACGAGAAAGTACCTTCTTCCTGGACGCATTCGCATACTGTAATGCTGCATGAAAAGGGTAATTTAAAAGATCCATTAAACTACAGACCCATCTCTCTTCTGAACACAATCACAAAAATCTTCACCCAAATATTATATGAAAGGCTAATTAAATGGATTGATATAACGGGTATTCTTCACGAATTTCAGTCAGGATTCAGAAGAGGTGGAGGGTGTATTGATAATATTTTCTATTATCAACTCTATTGCTCAAATTCACCTTAGTAGGCCAGGAAGAAAGGTTTACACATTCTTTATTGACTTCGTAAGGGCCTTTCGATCTGTGAATCACTCACTGTTATGGCAGAAGCTTTTTGACATTGTAATTAGTTCTAAATTTATCAGAATTTGCAAAAATCTTTATGATAGGGCTGTACTTTCAGTCCGCACAGCTGACGGTGTGACGGACACAGTTGAGATAACAGAGGGGGTCTTGCAGGGAAAAATCCTCAGCCCAATCTTCTTTGCCTTATTTTTGAACGATATCGAAGATTTCTTTTACGCTAATGGCGCTCGAGGTATCTCTATTGATCATGATCATGAAATAATAAATATTGCGTATGCGGATGACCTTGTAATATTTGCCGAATCACAGACGGACCTGCGTAAGAAAATATCAATATCAGAGGAATATTGTGAATCTAAAAAACTACAAATTAATAAGAGCAAATAAAGAATATTGATCTTTCACAAAGGAAAGTTAAACAAAGGTCTCTCTTTTAAATGCGAAAATGAGCCGCTAGAGATTGTAAGTGTATTTAATTTTTTGGGGACAAATTTTTCTAGTTCAGCGGTATACTTGCAAGCTCTAAATAAGGCAAAATCCTCGACAAAAATAGCGATAGCGTCGGTAGATAAAATAATCTCCGCAACGAAGTCGAATAGCTGGAGCACTAAAGAAACACTTTTTTATTCGTTAGCGGTCAGTGTACTCTTCTACAGTATCAAGTTATGGGGTCTCAAATACTTGGACAAAATTGATAAGGTTCAATTAGCATATTCTAAAAGAATTCTAGATTTGCCGAAATATTGCCATAATTATGCGGTGCCAAGCGAAACACAGGCTTCACCACTCTCAAGTGAGGTGGAGAACAGAGTCTTTAAATGGATGGAAAAAATAAGTAACATGGATGAGAGTAGGCTGCCTAGAATATGCTTTAATAGATTGGTTGATCCCGCAAACAGACCTCAAAGTTCAAGCAAATACAATTGGGTCCTTCAGATTGTAGAAATATTTGAGATTAATGGGATAAGAGTATCACTGGATGATTTCAATAATTTAGCTAGTCTGATTGCGAGAAAAGACGATCTTTTGAACTTATACAAAGAAAGCTTTCTGCGTAATGACATTATAAGAGTCATGGGATCGGGTAGTTTAGAAGTGTACCATCACCTCAGAGGATTTAATAATACCAATTTGAGTTATTTAAAAAAAGGTACTTCTACTCTGTGGACAAAAGTAATGGCACAATGCCGGTTAATAACAACTAGAATGCCTAGAATCCAAATTTATGACAAGCGTATTAAGTTGAACCCGGATGAAAATTGTAGACTTTGCTTTCAACCTCGTCGAGAAACTTTATTTCATGTATTGGTACACAGTAAAAACTAGGCATTCATTTTTATCTGGGATCCTTTTCTGGGCGTTCTAATATGATCTCAAAAATAGTCTTATTTTGGTATCAGTTTCTGGCTTGTTTAGTTTGCTAACTTCAGATTGATAAATGATCCGAGATAGCGAACTAAATTGATTCAGAGGGTGCATTGTTTCAATTGTTCCAAACTTCACTCTTACACAAAACAAAAAATAGATGAAATTAAACATTCGTAAAAATTAGTGATGAACCGTCACACTCAGGCGTCGCGAACTTCAGCCCTATGGGTTACGTTGGTTTCTAAATTTGACAGATTAGAATTTGTTTTATCAGATTTAGTTATTGGCAGATGATCCTCATTTCAAGCCTATTTCAATCCACAAATCGATCTTATTTTATTAGATTGGCGGATCAAACTGAAGTGGGTTTGTTTTGTTGCGTGAACTGTTTCAATACCGAATTAAGTTCTAAATCGAATCCTAGTTTTTACAGTATAGAATGTCCAATGTACGCTGAGGCTAGGAAATGGTTAATAGATCAGACATTAGACATTAGTATAAGCGAACAAATATTATTCTGAACGCAGAAAAGGATGGCGACGTTAGAAGATTATATAGATTTTTTGTAAACATCTCTGCAATAAGAGAACTTATAAGGGATGAATTATCAACATAATTAGTTTGTAACTTATTACTTTTCTGTATTTACACTTTAATTCACTCTTGGCTGTTAACTCGAATCTCATTTGTACAGGCTAATGGCCTAATCAAATTAATGAATACATACATACATACATATTTAAATGAAACGAGAGTTCTGTGATGAAGTGATGTATGTTTATGCACAATCCTACTAGATTTTGTGAATCTTATGGTTACAAAGCGCCCTATAATGCGTTAAACTAAAAATGTATTTTTGATCTATTTAAGAATACGGCTGATAGCTCCGATGAACTTTAAAAGAGATTAGAATCACTCAAGACTGTGTTTTTTGAGGTTTTTCCAGACAATGTCGAAGGTATCAAACAAATTTCCTGGATTTCTGTCATTCTAAGCGATTTTAAATATCTCATTATCGTATTTTAATGAATTTATCAAGATCTCGAAGGATTTCGCAGAACTTTAAATATTTATATTTATTTTGTCTACAATTGAAGTCTTAAGTCTGTAAATACTATATGTTGACACGATTTTTCTAGACCCAAAGGTCGTGAATAAAGCCAATTTATTTGCAGTAATTATAATCTAAAATGCAAGAATGGAAAATAATTGAACATTGGCAATTATCACACTGAAGTATTTTATTACATGGATTACATTGAAAGCATGTTGTTTCTCACAAACGATTTCATATTTCATGTAGCGTTTCATAACTTCTTCTGTGACATTCTCCTCCATGTAGTATGAGGGGACCTTGAAGAATTATTAATAATGTTTATCATTATGCACTGAATGTTTTAAAGTGAAAGTTTATCATGTTTGAAGCATTCGAGATTATTATATATCAATCTTTAAACTTTTAAAAGTGAAGCACTTGCAATAGCAGTATTTTATGATATTCAAAAAATTATTTCCTCAAGATGAGAAAATGTCTTGGTACAAAACTGACCTAGTTCACAATAACGCAAGCAGGTGTGCTGCTCTATGGTGATAGTCCTTATATGATAACCATCAAATATGCAAATATTTGTCCTTCCATCTCCCTAGAAACATATGTATATATATTTTTTTAGTTGACAATTTTGCGGAAACCTAATCGTTTTCCGATAAGAGAAAGACGGTGTAAATTTTGTTTTACTTACTTTGCATTCCCGACCACACAGGATACGGCGATCTTCCTACAATAAATACAGTTTTCAGTAGCAGAAGTACTAATTGTCAAAGTATTTAGAGTTTGATGATTTCAAAAATGCACATAAATTCCATGTAATTGAAAAGTTTTAATATTATATGGATATTCCCTGACAAAGGTGAGACTAGTACTTTTAGTGGGCGAGTGATAATTCTACAATGAGCAAGATACTTTTCCATATTTTTTTTCTTGCAATAATGTTATTGTTACCAGTTGGAGAAAGAAAAATATTCAATATCCTTGATGTGCAGGATGAACGCATCTTGTATTATATAAATATAATATATAAATTTGAAAATAAGTGTACCAAATTTATTGGTGGTTGGTCTGTATGTTGGTTATGATGAAATCGATGATCATACTCACAAGGTCCGTCATGTATTAGTACGACATCTAAAATAATTATTATTGTTAAATATAGTGTCAACAATGATTTCATCTTACAAAACTAATTCCTCTTCAGAAATTGTATATGTCATATTTAACATGTAAACAAATACAAATTGAATTATTTCGCATTGAATATTTTAGAGAGTAGGAAAATAATTTCGTTTTAAAAGCGTCCGAGGTTGAAATAAGTCAAATTTTAATCGTCCAAAATGAAATTATTTGTAAAGGCGGTATTTTAAGTTATTGAAACAATTAATCTTCAGAAAATAAGAAAATATCTTGCAACATTACTTATTCCACATCCTCTTAGGCAGTCGAAATGCTCATGGCTCACAATCGCATTAAAAAAACCAGAAGATATGCAAATTTCGTCCACGTCTTCTTCATCCTAGAAAATATATTTTCTCAGTTTAAGATTGTAGGAAAACTAATCCGTTTTCGATATAAAAAAGACTTTTTGAAATTTTGTATACTTACTTCTGCACGATCGTGACAGCCCCAGGCACAATTATGGGGACTTCGCTACAAGAAATATAATTTTAGTTAGCAGAAGTGCTTGTTATCAAAGCTATTACGGATTGATAATTTGCAATCTCACACAAATTCCATATGATAGCAAATTTTATTTAAAAATGTAGATATATAATATAAAGGCATTATGAATAACTGCTCTGAATAAAGTGAAACTCACGGGTGGTCGTGCAGGTTGGTCCTGTTTAAGAAAACAGAAAAATTGTTAGTATTCTTAATATGAATCGAATAAAGGCATCTTGTATTATAAATAATAATTATATGATATTTGAAAAAACAAGTATAACCCTCCATATTCAAGTTGAATATGTTTTTTGTCGATCATAGGGGGTAAATTTCAATAAAATTCACAATTTTGTTTTGTGACGTTTCGTCAGCTTGGTTCGCTGACCTCTTCAGACTGAAATTTTATTTAAAAAAGGAACAACATTTAGAACCAGTACAAAAGTTACAATTCACATTTGAAACTGATGAAAATAATAGAATTAATTTCTTGGATATACCTGTAATAAAAGAAAATAATAAAATTATCAGCAATTGGTACCAAAAGCCAAATTTATCAGGTAGGACGGTTCATTTCCTTTCAGGTTACGATTTTTGCAACATTTTGTTGTTTACTCAACTATCCAATTATTTCGAAAAATTCGTCACTTTAATCCTTCAAAAATAATTTGTTATACACTGCTAGTAGTATAATAATAATAATAATAATAATAATAATAATAATAATAATAATAATAATAATA